>CAUYRT010059128.1:0-53578 GCA_963574885.1 Lepilemur ruficaudatus
AGGTTTGCTTGCGCCCAGGAGTTTGTGGTTGCGGTGAGCTAGGCTGCCCCCACGGCACTCAAGCCCGGGCAACAGCGTGAGACTCTGTAAAAAAAAAAAAAAAAAAAAAAAAAAAGTCAAGAGATTAGGCTATTATTTCCACTTCTGAAGCCCCATATTTGTAAAGATAATGCCAAACGAAGTTTGTAAAGCTTTAGGAGACATTTTTCCCCAACACCTCAAAATGTGACACTGGTAAGGGAAAGTCCCCAGCGAGATGACCCCTACCATCCAACGCTGCTTTTCGTTTAGGACACGGTCCTGAGAACAGGGCTGCAAGGTGTTCTCTGCATAGTTACTATTTGTAACAGGCAACTGGCGCAAGGAGAACCTGAAGTTGTGGGGGGGCTCCGGAGAAGCCTGGCCCTATGGCAACTCTCCTCCTCCAGGGGGAGGCAAACCCAGTGTCCCGGTTAGGAGAGAGGGCCTGGGCGTCAGAGCCACACAGGTTCTAACCTGGTTTTGCCACTCACTTGCTGCTGATGTTGGACAAACGACCTCCGTTTCCCGCCCCGTGAGAGGATGATCACACAACTTACCTCACTGGGTTACTACGAAGATTAAATGAGATAGTCCATTAATTTTCCCTGTTTAGCACAGTGTCTAGAGAATACTAAGTGAACACAGAAGTATTTCTAAGTGTTGGCTTTGTCGTGTGCAACACCATCCTTGCTTCCCAGTAGGAATTCAGGCAGTGGGAAGGGCAGCCTGGCAACCCGCTCATTCTCATTTCCTATTTATTGTCACAAGTTACATGAACTCCGTGGTCAAGGACAAGAACAGCTGGGCAGGCCAGGGAAATGCACAGCTGCTGTGTTTTAGGAAAAGTAATACGGCAAGGGGCCCGAGCTCGGGAAGGAGCTGGCAGGAGAATGCAAAGTCTGGCCTGGGTGGGAGAGAGGAGGCAACTCCAACAGAGGCTCTGTGCAGAGAAAGTGGACAGAAACAGCCAACGGGGCCGGGGCATGAGGAAGACACACACCAAAGCCCAGTGTGGGCACAGGAAGCTACAGGTGAGCTGGAGAAAGCCTCGGGCCAGCAGGCACGGCGCGTACAGGAAGAGCAGGATGTGGGCAGCAGAGGAAAGTGGGGCCATGTCCTCAGGGAGGGCAGCTGGGATAAAGAATCAGGCTGCCTGGGCGCTCCCGGATGGGGAAAGGTCGAGACAGAACAGGAAGGCAGGCCATGGGTTCCCCCTTGGCTGACCTCGGACCCCAGCTCAATCCCCCTCTGGCCCCCGACTCCGTGGGCCCCAGGGCTTAGCCAGTATTCTGGTCACTGCACCATCTACTGTCCCCATCTGGGTCCGCCTTCCTAGGCCAGTGGCAAAACAGGATGTGGGTCTCAGCATTTCCCCTTTTCCTGGTATCTTTGAAACAAGTGCCCCATGGTTTTCTCTGTGGGGAACAGGGCAACGAGACCAACATGGGGACGAAATCCATAACCGTTATGAGTGGCCCCTCCAGTCCCACGCTGGGAGGGAAGTGGGGTAGGCTGGACTGCACTCAGCCCCTCCCCAGCGGCACAAAGGGCACAGTCACCTCCCTCCCACATCAGCCTGCCCACTGGCCTCCACGCACATAGGCCATCAGGGATCTCAGAAGCCGGTGGGGGTGAAGGGATCCCAGACCTCACCAGGCATCCTAAGGCCCTGGCACAAGCTCCAGGCAGGAGCTGTTCTTACACCAGCCCCCAGGGGCACAGAGGCAGCTGCAGGGCCACCTGCCCAGGAGGCTGGGATGGCTGAGGTGGAGCCAGTGTCAAGTCACATCCCAGGTCCAGGAGGACGCCTCCTTGATCCCACAGGACCACTGTGTTGTGACATCATGCGAGCGACCATGGTAACTGGGCTGCCTGCATCTTCACGGGACTGCCCAGTGCACAGAGCACTGGCATATACACAATCTCTGACTGGGCCTGGGCAGAGATTGTTCCCATCTTGCAGGCACCCTGGCCAGGTTCATGGCTCCTGAGAGGTGGCACTGGTGGGCCCAAGACCCCTTCCCCAGCAGTCTCCTCCTTTCCCTGGCATTTCCCTTTCCGCCTTGAACATACTCAGTCCTCCCCACCCTGAGCCACCACCAACCAGGTCTTCAGCAGCCCTATTCTCCTGAGGGCTGACAACTCTCCTCCCCAGGTCCCCAGGTATGCCAGATCCTCCCCTGTGTTCCTACCACATGTCCCTCTGCCCCGTCCAACCTGTCACCAAAGCCTGTGGCCTCTTCCTTCCAAGGGGCTTGCGTACCCCCTGCACTCCCGCTCCCCACCCTTCCCTCCTGCCTGGAGCACCTCCAGCCACCCCGTCAGCCTCCCTGTCTTCCGCCCTGCCCTACTTTCCATCCTGAGTAAAACAGTGCCCTCCTAAGTGCGCTGTATCTCCCTGGGCACGGGGCCTGCACCACTGACTGGCGTCCAAGGTGCCGCCTGGGCCTTACTTCCTATTGCCCCCCTCCGCACCCTCACTTTGGCCCAGGTGGGTCCCCCTTCCCGCCCCCCGCCCCTCCCTTCCTTCAAGGCTCCACTCTCCAGTGTCCACAGCATCTCCTGACTGTGGGAGACTTGAGGAGACGTGACGCTAATGCCAGCCCTGCCCAAAGTCTTGAAAGGGGCAGCTTCGCAGTGTGGCCCGGCCCCCACCAGCTGCCTGTACTGAGGTGGTCCTGTGGCCCAGAGAAGCTCACCCACCACAGCACCAGTGTGCCCAGCTATGGAACAAGCTGACAGCTGACAGACAGGCAAAAGCTGGGTCTACTGAGAAGGAGGCCAAGAGCAGATGCTCAGACAAAAGCAGAGAGGCCACACAGCCCCCAAAGACAGAGCCACCTCCATTGCTGGCTCCATACAGCTCCAGCTCCCACGAGGCTGGGCCTTGCCACCATCCTTCCAACAAGCCCTCCTTCTCCTGAGCTCAGCCGGATGGGCTGCTGCTCCCAGGTGCAACACTGTCAACACCAGGCCCAGGGGCCCTTGTCCCCTCCACCTGACAGCCCTAACTGAAGGAGCCATGTATTTGGCAATAAGCAGGCTCTGCTGAAGGTCACTTCTTCTATTGTTTCCCTGTGTGGCTATTACATGTTCCACATACACCTGGTTTCCTCCCTAGGACCAGAGCTCCTCAGTAAGGCCTAGAAGAGCACACAGCTTTAGGGCTACCTATGTGGCTCAAAGTTCTTTTTACTGAGCTGCCCCGAAAGTGCAAGGTGTCAGGAGTGGGCCCTACCACACCTGTTTCATTTTGTGTGACCCCATCCCCTGGCTGGAGTTGAGAAGACCAAGGAGACAGGACCCAAACTGGGCCAATTTGAGTCTCCCCACTGGGAATTTGGACTTTGGACTGGGAGATCTCAGTCTGAGTGTGGCTGGAACTGTAGCAGGAACACTTGGGACTGTGTGGGCTGACAGGGAGGAAGCCAGGCTGCAGAGAAGAGAAGGAAGTCCAAAGAGAAGCAGAGCTGCAAGACAGAGGGAGAACCTAACATGGTTTTTCTAATCCCTGCTTAAGGGCAAGTAGCAATCCTGTCCATGGGGTCCTGAGTCCCCCCCAACCCCGTCCTGAAACCCTATCACAAATCATCTTTTTTGCTAAATAGATTCAGTTGGTTTCTGTTACTTGCAATCAAGGGGTCCTAACACAGCTGGGCTCTCCCTTCCCCTTTTCCGCTTCTCAGGAATACAAAGCAGGTGCTCTACAAACACTTGCTGAATGAAGGAAAACTGGCCCCAGATTCTGCCTTTCCTATTTCTGCCAAAGGCACCATTGTGCTCTACAAATACTCTCTTTATAAAATGTGTAACTCAGCCCCAGGCAACTTAAATTAAATGCACTTTCCTTGCCTGAAATGCATTATATCCTCGTTTTCATCTCCTCTTTGAGGCAAACCAGTGCTAAAAAGGAAGGCAGGCAGGAGCAAGCCAGAAAAAACAGCCCTTCCAAATGCAGGCCAGCAAGTCAAGCTGCATCTGCAAGCTCTGGGCTACTCCCTGACTGCCCCCACTTCAAAAACTCTGTCCTGAGACTTCTGTCCCTATGCCACACCCCTAGCTACCCAAGATGACTGTCAAAGTCTCCCAAGGGGTCACATAGTTTGCAACCCTCTTGATGGGTCCTTTATGCCAGAGTCCCTGCATGAGGCCAGACCCACGAGTCCTAAGGCTGAAAGGAACCTCAGAGCATCGTCTTGCCCAGTGGGTTTCACACCGTGTGCTCTGCAGGACCCCAAGACTTAAGCGGAACACTTGGGGGGAGGGGTATTCTTCCTGGCTTCAACCAGTGCAGTACCCGTTTGGTTTATATACCAAGCTACCTTTTAATCTTGCATCTGAAAGGGTTCCAGTTGCTTAAAAAAAATAGTACAAAACTCCCATTCCAGACTCACTCTTCATCATGCAGATAAGGAACTGGAGATTTCATGGGCTTACACAGAGTGGGCAATGAAGATACAGTGCATTTGCCCCTGGCTGCCCACTGCTCCGGACCACACCCCCCCCACTGACTGGGTGCTCAATCCGAGGTGACCCTGCCTGCATCCGAGGAAGGGCACTGCTAACAGCCTGAACAATGTGGAGCTGTCCTGATGCTAGTCCTCCGCTATATATAGTTTCTCCCCTGAAATGACCTCACGCAGCAGCAAAGGTTTGTGGTGTGGCAAAACTGGCTCTGTGTCCCCAACTCCAGGGGAAGAGAACTACTGTAGAAACTGGGTGGTAGGCAGAACAGAGAGGAGTCTGCGGGGTGGGGAGGGATGTGGGTGGCAGGTGGGAAGCAAGCTTTCGAGACGACTCAGAAGTTCTTTCCCTTGACGCCCAGGGCAGCAGCACAGAAGAGTGAAGCTGAGACTCTCGTGCGGTGGGGGATGAAACGGGTCCCAGCCTGGGGTCACAGGCTTCAGTCCTGCCTGCTCACAGATGTTCCCAGACCACTTCGTTCATCTGTACCCCTTGGGCAAGACCCGACAGAGGCTCCCTTTGACATAAATCCCCCATCTACTATTCCAGAGCTTCCACAGTCTTGGTGTACACAATCAATTTGATCCTACTGCCTAAAGAAAAGAAAGCAAAGCTACAAGGATAAACAAATAAGAACAGAGACTTCTCTTCAGAGCAGAGGAGGTGAGGTCGGGGGAAGAACAGAGACTCTCTAGGTGGTAGAAGTACAAAGATTTTCTTCCTTAGGACTTCTAATATTGTACACATTTTTTACATGAACACATATGACTTTTACAATAAAGAAAAGCTTATTGCTTGCTTCTCTCCAACCTGTACCTCCCCTTCCTCAAATCACTAACCCTTATACAAATTGTGCCCACTCACCCCAAGACCTGCCCCATCCCAATCCTCCCCCTAGGGAGTCCCACCACCCTCAGAGGACTTCCCTTAATAACTCGAGTCCACAGAGATCTCTCCCATCTCAGCTCTTTCTAAGTGTCTACACACTGCCTTTGTCTCAACTTGTCTATACTGCATGATTTAATACTTGTCTACATATTGGCTTGTTTGAAATGGTATCACACCTTTAACCTTGCTTCCTCTCCCAAGTACACTGTAAGCCATCATGGATGGTGAGACATAAACATATAATACGTGCACACGTTTGCAGGAATGACGCAGGGCAGAATATTAGAAAGGGCACAGGAAATGGAGTCAGATTTCCTGGATCAGATACCAGCACCACCTCTGACTGTGCAGGGCTGACCAGTGACTTGACCAATGGCTTGACCTCTCTGAACTAGTCCCAAAGTTCCTCCAGCTGAATTCTCTTCCTCCAAAAGGTAAGGATGGATTCTTACCAAGGAGCAAGCCTGCCAACCTCACAAGTTCTGACAAAGAACTCATTTCACCTCCAGAACTGATGCTCCAGATCCAGCCTACAAAAGGGGTCCCCATCTATCCCTACCCAAACTAGCATGGGACAGTGGGCCAGGCCCATGAAGAACAGGGCCCTTAGGCTGAAGTCTCTCCTTGGACACTTCCTCTGGACCACCCATGGCCCTGTCACAGCCACATGCCCAAGAACAGTACTGCCAAAGGTAGCAGGCTGAGCATCTCTGCCCAGGCCTTCAGCAAAAGCCAACGATGTCTGGTCAACGATGGACGAGACATCCAGGCCCTAGATCTTCCAGGGGACACATACAGTGCAGGGCTAGGCTCAGTTTCAAATAGGTGGGTCAGCTGCAGGGCCCAGTGTAGCTTTCCTTTTGCCTACTGACCTCAAACACTAGCCCATCCTGTCCCTAGAAAGAGAACACAAGTAACTGCATATAGCATGCGGGTTTTTAAAAAAATTCATTCAGGCCTTATAAAAAAAACCATAGTAGCAGTAAGTTACTGGCCAAATAAGGCCTCCCATCTCCTTGGTAGCCAGGCCTGGATCAGTCCACAGCAGGAATTATGCCCTAGTAATACCAATTCCAGGCCCAGATGAGCTCTAGGCTCTGTGGACCTGCTGTGAGAGTGTGGAGGAAAGAAGGGCAAAGAGGAAAGGAGTCGTCCGCCTGGGGCATAAACACAGCGCTGCAGAGCACTGTCCCGGCCCCTTGGAGCTGGGTGTTATAGGTCTGGGGTGGTGGAGGGACAGGGTCAGGTAGAAATGGGAAAAAGTAAAAAACGAATCACAGAAACGCCAGTATTATTCAGTCCATCATGCCAGGAGCTCCCTGAGGACAGGAACTGACTTGGTGCTGTGCTCCCCTCACTTAACGCGGTGCCCAGGACGAGGCAGGCACAGTAAAGACTTAGAGGCAGTTTCCCACTGTGGTTAAGGTACAGAGCCCCAGGGTACAACTGCCAGGATTCAAATAGCTGCTCCTCCACTCTCATGGGCAAGTATCTTACCCTCCCTGAGCCTCAGTTTCCCCATCTGTAAAATGGAGGTAATTAGGCTGACATTACACGGCTGACATGAAAACCAAAGACAGCGATGGCAAATATCTAGTAGGGTGCCTACCACACACATGGTAGGAGATTAATAAATGATACTGATTTCAGTGATGATGATTCCTGGAGCTGCTGGGAGGCTCGGGAAATGGAATGCTCATGCCATGTGACAAGTCTATTTTAGGGGAGCAGAGCGCTTTTGCTAAGTAAAAAATCAATGCCATGTGCAGTATCCCATATTATAGAGGACAGTGCGGACTGTTTCCCAGACACTGTGTGGAGGGTGGCGAGAGGCGGAAGGAGGGCCAATCCCATGAAGGTTGTCACAAAGTGCACTTTCTGGCACATTCAGGATACGTAGTGCAAGAACTGGCAGAAGTAGACTATTTGCTAGTCATGGGTGCAATGACGTCAGTAAACCAGCTATACCTGTTTAGGGCCCAGGGAGCCCTTTGTTGAAACTGACAGTGAGGAGGTATTGCATGGAAGGAACCCAAGGCTAAAAACTGAAACAGTGCTCTGGAACCCCAAATCTTCCATTTCTTACTGTGTGATCTCCCCCCCAACAGTTAATATCACTGAGCCTCTCCCCTAAAGTGAGGGAAAGCTCCACCTCAGTGCTTATCAGGAGGATTAGATGAGATGTGTGTAAAGTACCTGCCACGCAGTCAGAGCTCCAGCAATAGCGGTACACAATAGCTACAGAAATCTAGGTGTAGGGGGTGCTTATCAAGTGTGAAAAAGTGGCTCTGATGTGGATGTTTATCACCAGCTTCTTGGAAGTTCACAGAGGGGTGTCTGCAGTGGACAACATGTATCAGAGAAATGTGCAAAGCTCCAAGAAGGAAGCTCCGGGTACCCAGAGATGTTCTTCCAAGCTGAAGGTGGGCTACAGCAAGCCTTGACCTACTGGGCAGAAATGTCTGAATGTCTGGAGCTAGCCTAGAAAAGTAGCCACTGGCTGTTGCTGAAATCAGCAGCAGGAGTTGTGAGGTGAGATGCAAGGGATTTGTTACTAATGAGAGTTGACAGCTGACATTCTCAAGTTTTTGTGAATGACTCACATTTTAAAAAACGAAGCTGGATTCAAGGCTATCTCTATAATAACAACATTGTCTCGTAACTTGCTTCCGATTTGCATTCCTGAATGAATGAGTGGAATTACAGGAAGAGCTGACCCAGAGCACACTAAGGAAGTCAGGTTTTACATGTGAACTTTATTGGCCATGTATCTTAACTTGGGGAAAGAGGTAAGTTGGGGGCACCTGGCTTAAACACAGTGTTAAACACGGTGAAAAAGTAAAATTAGTAATACTAGTAACTAATATTTGTTGAGTATTTAGTATGTCCCAGGCCACCATTCTAAAGATTTTACATGTAGTAACTCATTTAATCCTCACGACAACCCCATGGAGTAGGTACTGTTATCTCTGTTTTACAGATGAGAAAAATGAGGCCCCAAAATTCAAAACTACTTGCCTACAGTTACATAGGTAACAAGCTGTAGAGCTGGGATAATAAAATGCAGATAGATACTAAATGAATAAAATACTTGTCATAATTATCCGTCATATTTAGAAGATATAAAACTATCTCATAAATACCCTCTTTGAAAGAGAGACCTCAGATTTTACAAATCAAAGGAAATTCATGGCCGGCCCTTGCTATTACACTCTAACTCCAGGAGAAGGGTCAGAGAGTGACCAGAATCAGAGAGTGACCATGTAGGAATAAGGGGGGCTACCACCTGCTCCTCCTAACACTTGGGGCTGAACAAGGGTCAGTAGAATACAACAAAGAAACAATGAGCTTTGCCTTGGTTATTATCATTACCAACCCATGGCTATCATTTGCTAAGCATCTGCTGTGTATGTGCTGATCACGTCACACATTTAATGCTTGACTACTTTAAAGGATGCATTCTTGTCCCCATTTTACAGATGCAGAAACTGAGGCTCTGATCTGAGGCTTTCTCACCATGGTAAGAAAGCAGTGGAGCCACTGCCTCCCTATGGTTGCTGCCTCTTAGTCAATACTCTTGGGTAGCTTAACATCCTCACCAAGTCTCAGTATCCTCTCATCCGTAAAATAGGAAAAATGATTCTTGCTTTGCCTCCCAAACAGGATGGCTGTGGGGATCAAATGATATATAATACTTGAGAAAGCACTTTGAAAACCACAAAATGCTGAGCAAAGCAAGGGATGGTTAGTCTTTTTAATTACAGAGAGTGACACCTGATTCTGCAAGCACTTTGCTAATGTGACTCTCCATGCCTCTTTTCCCTTGGGAATAATTCAAAGTCTGCAGAGCGAGGACACTCTTTTCTTCAAGTCCCTGGCATCTGTGAGTTGGAAAGCGGAGGTCCACTCTGGGAGGAGGGGGAGGAAACAACAATATTTGCATTCTATTTGTATTTCTCTTTAGGAACACAGTCTTGGCTGAGGTTCTATTGCCTCCACCACACTCAGCCCTCAAACAACATTCAGGGCATATTTACTGAGCACCTACTATGTGCCAATCATTTTCATCCAAGATGATACAGTCACGTGGCTCCTAGGTGGGAGGTGGTAGTCTGGGGACCAGGAAAATAAAGGAGAAGGGGACAGCAACAGGAAGAGGAAGGCAGTGGCTACAGTCCCTGGAGTTCTGAAAACTTCACAGCTGACCTCCCAGCTTCTTTCCAAGGGTGGGGTGGGGTGCCGGACAAGGCTCACAGCACAATGGAATGAGCTTGTGAGCACTGGAATTCAAGTCAAAGTCCTTAGCTGAGTTCTAGCTCTGCCTCTTCTCAGCATCATGACCAAATAAATTTACTTTCCTGACCATCAGCTTTCCCACAGAAAATTTTTTTTAAAAAGCCAGACATGACAGAGTAAGACCCTGTCTCTAAAAAAAATAAAAACAAAAAACAAAAAAAAAACCCAAGTGTTTTATTCTTCCCATTCCAACAAGGATAAGTTGTACAGTGGCCAAAAGCTGGACCACCTGGATTCCAGTCCTGGCTCTGCAGTTTACAAGCTGTGTGGCCTTAGGCAGCAGATGTTAACTTTTCTCAGTTTCTTCATCTGTGCAAAGGTGCTAATAGTATCTACCCATAGGGTGAGTGTGAGGATTAACCCCGATACTGCACATGATGTTCCTGGCACATGGCAAACACCCTGCAAAGGTGAGCTGCAGCTAATTGCATCTCTTTGAGTCCTTAAGAACAACAAAACTCCAAGTCCAGGGGCTCACCAAGATCCAGGCTGCTTAGTGACGACTGGCTGCCTTGGCTTGGGCTCTGAGTGAGTGCACCATTCACCCTTTGCTCCTGGTACCAGCCTCCCAGAGGACACAGGTACAAACAAGGAGCCATCCCCACCCCACCCCCAGTCCTTCTACCCTATACCTTGCAGAAGGTGCTCCAGCCCTTTTCCTGACAGGTTCCCCTTTCTGAGGGCAATAAGGGACAGGAGTTGAAGGGCTGAGGATAGTCAGAGGTGTGGGTGTACACTATCACCTTCCCTGTGGGTTCAGAAAGCAGGAAGAGATCTAAGAGAGAAGAAGCACATGGCTTCGAGTAGCAGACACTCTCACCAAGCTGCCATGTCACCATAACACTCCCTACAGTCTCCCTTCCGAACCACAGTCCTACATATCACATGCAAAAGGGAGCTGAACAGAGGTGGCCCTCTGAACCAGAATGAGATAGCATTAACGCTCTTTGGGAGCCACATGACTTATAACAACACAGAAATGCTCTGCTTAACTGGAAGCCATCTATCCATCCATCCACTGTCCCAACTACTGGCCACACAGTTAGAAACCTGGAAGCAAGCCAAGTGCTGACTGGTCGGAAGAGATGTCACACTCCACCTACCCAGGCTCATGTTCTTCACTCTCTGAAGGACTCCTCAGGCTTCCACTCTGAGCCTATTTCTCTTTCTCTAGGTACAATTCTAACAAGCTCAGCGATCTGTTTTCCCAGGAATTTTAAGGGGCTGCTGCTATTTGAACCCAGCAGAAATGACAACTACATGAGAAACCACTGCACACCCATTAGGCTATTATAATAAAACCAAAAAACAAACAAACAAACAAAAAACCCAGAAAATAAGTGTTGGTAAGGATTGGAGAAATTGGAATCCTTGCGCACTATTGGTCAGAAAGAGAATGACCATTTGATCAATTGGCAATTCCATTTCTGGATATATACACAATAACTGAAAACAGGGACTCTAACAGTTATTTAGATGCTCCCATGTTCATGGCAGCATTATTCACACCAGCCAAAATGTGGAAGCAATCCAAGTGTCCATTCACAGTAGAGTGCATAAACAAAATATGGTGTATACAATATACAATGGAATATTATACAGTCTTAAAAAGGAAGGAAATTCTGACATGTTACAAGATGGATGAACCTTGAGGACATTATGCCAAGTGAAATAAGCAAGCCACAAAAGGAGAAATATTGCATGATTCCACTCAGATGAGGTACCCAAAGTGGTCAAATTCATAGAGACAGAAAAGTAGAATGTCAGTTGCCAGGGGATGGGAGAAGTGGGGAATTATTATTTAACAGGTACAAGTTTCCGCTGGGGAAAATGAAAAATTTCTGGAGATGGATGTTAATGATGGTTGCATAAGAATGTGAACGTACTTATGCTACAGAACTGTATACGTAAAAATGGTTAAGACGGTAAATTTTATGTTACATACATTTAACCATAATTAAAAAGAGAAAGAAAAAAAAAGTGACCACTGTCCACCAAGAAAAAGATAGAGCAATGATTATAGGTAGAAACATGAACCCCAAAAGCACAGCAGATTGGGAACCATTTAGTCTGGGGCCCGCTGTCCTAGAATCTCGCCAGCCTCGAGGCCTCACACTATTATAAGCACAGCAACTGACCAGGCAGGATGGGCTCTGCCCATTCAGAGCCCGGAACAGGATTTAAGAGCCTCTCCCAGCACCAACATTGCTGCGTGAGACCTTGAGGGAAGGCACTCTTGGACTGGGCTCTCCCCAGCAATTTCCTCCCACCCACCACCAGTTCGTTCCCCCAACCCCACTATCTTCTTCCAGAGTTCAGGCTTTTGAGAGAAAGAACCTTTTGTGGTATCCACTCCCAGCAAGCAGGTGCTTCCTACATACAGGTATGAATTCAACAGGTATGAACGCAACGACTCATAAATAATCACGCGGTTATTTATGCTCTGCATATTTTGCACAGAAACGTATCATTCATTTCAGAAACTTTCCCATCCAAAAATAATTTTTAAACATTTCTTTTACAGTTTTGCTTCTTAGAAAGAGTAAGCTTCAATGATCTGGTGAGAAAACATCACTGGATTTGGCTATTGTGTGTAAAAATCCTATAGCTTGGAATAATAGAAACTTTCTAAGTTCACAAAGTCTCTTTTCATCCAGGGTCTCACTTGATTCTTACAGCCTGAGAGGTGAGCTGGGTGGCAATCACCCCATTGCACAAGCAGGGAAACTGAGGCCCAAAGAGATCAAGAGGCTTATCCAAAGTCACACAAACTAGGAAGGCGCAGAGAACCAAGGCTTCATTTCCCACCAATGCCAGATGAAACTCTGGGTTGGGAACTCCCATTCGAGCAGACTGTGCAGCCATGAGAGTAATTTTAAAATGGCTTTTAGCTTATTTTATTCCCATAACAGCTCTCTGAAGTAAACTGAAAATATTATCTTTTTTTTAATAGAGGGATCAACTTTGCAAGAAACAAATGACCTGCCCAAGATCATCACTCAAGAAAGTGGCAGAGACTAGACGCCCACCCCCACAAAGACACTTCACATTGACAACTTCCCTACAATATCTTGACCTCAGCACACTCACAACTTAAAGCAGCCCATGCAGTTTTTATATAGGTTGCACCATATTTCTGTGAACTAGGCAGGGGATAGATATACCTTTGTTGTCTTTCTAATAGCTGGATAAGAAAAAAGAGGTTAAAGGAATCTTTAGGTTCTTTTTCAGCACTAAAATTCTATGATTCTAAAAATTCTCCAGCAAGTTGATGGGTCCACAGAACCCGACTTCCTGCCTCATAGTCTATTAGGCCACCCCATCCCTGGGCCCTGCAAGTTAAAGATGACAAACACCACATGCACCGGGGAGAAGGGTCCACTTTGACATAGATGCACACACAAAATGACAAGAAAGTGCTACTGCCTGGTTAAGTCCCTAACAGGGGGCTTTGCTCTGCTTTCCTGCTTCAGCCTCAGTAGCTCCTGGCAAGAGGCTCCCAGACCACAGCAAATCATTCATATTCCAGGTATCTGAGAACTTACCCAAGCCTAGGGCAAGACAGAAGCCAGTCCCAGGGACAGAACACCACTCTGAGGTTGCAGTTTAAGCCCCTAGGACACCTGCCCTAACACCCATCTAGGACGGGAGATTAATCAGGTGTGCTCATTCCTGCTCTTCCATAGACCTCACCAACTCTGTTTATACATACTAGTTTCATCTAATAAATATTTATGAGGCACGTACTATATAAGTCAGGCACTGCTCTTGGTACCAGAGAGTGAACAAATGAAAATCTCTGACCACATGGAGCAAGAGGAGACAGCCAATGTCAGATGATGACACATACTATGGAGGAAAATAACGCATGGAAGGGAGGTAGATAATGCTGAGAGCAAGCGGTAGACGGGAGGGGACCAATTTTAAATAGGATGGCCTGGGAAGGTTTGACTCCTTAAATTGGAGACTGGGACAAGGAGAGGGAGGGACCAATTCAGATAGCAGGAGTTTGAACAAGGGGAGGAAAACACAAGATGGCTTAAGAAAGGTAAGCAGGCCAAAGTCATACGATGTGTCATAGGCCAACATGAGGACTCTGAACGACATGGGGAGTCACAGGAAGGTTTGTGCAAAGAAGTAACAAAATCTGACTTACGGTTTACAGCATCACTCTGGCTGCTGTGATGAAAACAGTCTGTCGGGAGACAAGGGAGGAAGCAGGAAGGTCAGTCAAGAGGACAGTGGTAGCTTAGATCAGGGTGAAAGGGATGGAGATGGTGAGAGTCAGGCTGGGGACATACTTAAGGCAAAGTCAACAGGATTTATTGATTAAATGGATGTGGGATATGAGAGAAAGGGAGGAATCAGAGATGACTTTAGAGCTTTGGGGACCTAAGCAAATGGAAGGATGGAATCACCATGAACTGAAATGGGAGAGACTTTGGGAGGAACAGGGGTGGGAGTGGTGGTTCACTCTGTTTTGGACATGTTAAACTGAGAAGCCTTTTAGACATCAGATGTTTGAGTAGACAGCAGAATATACAAGGCTAGAGTTGGAGAAGATGGGCTGAAATTATAAATGTGGGAGTCACACCAGCATATATAATAACACTTAATTGTATGTATGATCATGTATAATTTGCATGACTATGTGTTTGTCTGTTTCCCCCCAAGACTGTAAGCTCCATGGGGCCAAGGACCATGTCTGTTCACAGCCAGCAGGGTGCTTGGCGCTCAGTAAATATTTACTAAGCAAATGAAGAAGTTGCCCAATTACTCCCTCAAGAATAGCCACACAGCCCACACAACGAGAAGCAGACTGTCTCGCAACCACACTGCCAAGCCCAACCAGCCCAAAACAGGGCCCTGGGTCTGTCCACCCCGAGCTTGAGATTCCAGTACGTAAGTGGATACGCCTGGCACATCACAGAGTCAGATATTTGGGTTTCAGCCCTGCCACATTCTCAAAGGGTGGAGCTGGGCAAGAGACTTGCCTGTTCCACCACCTCTGTTTCTCCCTGGAATGGCTGCGGGAGAGGCTGCTCACCCAGTTCACGGGCAGAGATTTTTATCTACCTGGGGTATATGTACGAGATGGCAGGAGCTCCCCAAGTATTCTCGGAAGAACACAAGGACTACCCAACCCCTGAAGGAAAGAACACAGACCTACAGGGGATGTATTAAGCACAACAACCAAAAAAAAATTTTTTTTAGAAGAGTGACAATCACAAAACTTGATGGGATGAGAGGATCACCTAATCCTTCTACCTAATGCAAGAATCCCTGACCAGCGGGCATTGTGTCTCTGCTTCATCCAGCAAGTGACTAAGAGGACAGAACTAAGGACAAGGACAAAGGGTAGCACTATGAGGCGTAAGAGTTCACCTCAAATAACTTTCCAATTTTGAACAGTTGCCTTTGTGAAGATGATAAAACAGCTCTAACGATCTTGTATAATGCTCTCCCTTTCTGAAATATTCAAAGCGTCACCCAGAGAGGTTTGATGACTTTCCCAGGACTAGAACTCAGGTTCTAGCTCTCTGTTGAGGGTTTCTTCCCACTGTACCAGTGACAAAGGAAAGTTAATAGTTACAGTGGGAGCTGGGGGAGTTTTAGGAATTACAACATAAAACTATGTCCTTGTCAAAGGGTAAGCTGCAGATGTTACAGGAATGCCAGGTGCATACTGTGAAGTTAAGAAGGATTCCTTCCCCTTGTACCAAATTTGTCATCCTACAGAGTTTCCCTTAGCTTTAGACTTTATGAATAAAGCTATTCATAGTAAGACCTACAGAATTAAAATAATGATACACTAGCAGGTAAAAAAGGGCAGGTATATGAAGAATTCAGATGGTAGGATGAAGTTGGATTAGGTTTTTAAAATCGACAAATATTGAGTGCTTCCTCTGTACATGTCATTGTGCTAACTGCTGAGTATGTGTATGCATGACTACATGAGTGAGTGAAAGAGAAACACACATACACACAAGGATAAGCTAGAACCCAGGTCTTCAAGGCTTGCAAAGTAGTTGCTGATAAAAGACTGCAAACATCAAAGACATGACTAATAACACGGAGTAGATAATTGTTAAGTAAGTGGCATAGATAATGTGTCTGCAAGAGTTCTCAGAAAAAGCAATCACTTCTACTTGGGGTGGGGAAAGGGGGGAGGTGGCGGACTTGTCAGGCTAGGTGCTTCAAGAAAGATACAGGATTTGAGGTGGACCTTGAAGGGAAGAAAGGCTCTGATAAGAAGAAAAAGGCAAGAACAAACACAGGTGGCCTTAATGTCAGGCAAGGGATAGAAATCAGGTCTTAAAAGAAAGGACTGGGCCAGACTTGATCAGCCTTTAAAGCTAAAGTTCTTATAGTAGTGGGAAAGTGCAGAAAGATTTTTGAACACAGAGCCACAGAGTTTGGAACAGGTTAATTTAACAAACGTCTTCTGGAGGGACTACCATGTGAGGGTATTGGATGATAACTGAAGACGAACTTGCCTTTGCAGGGGGAACTCGCTTCAGTCTGAGAGAAGAGCTGGACTTGAGGTGACGGGATGGAGTGGCAAGGGGCAGGTCTTGTAAGACCTGTGGAAAGAAGAACTAGCAGGCCCCAGTGCATGACTGGCTGGGTGGCAGAGGCTGAGGAGGCAGAGAAAGTCCTTGGAGAGAGTTCCTCAAAGTCTAAAGTTAGCCAGGCAGCTGGAAGAGTCTAAGGCTAAAGAAGGGAAGCTGGTGGTCAGGGAGCAATGCAGAGCTTGGTTTTGGAGGCGTTGAATCTGAGAATATCCAAATCATAATGTCCAGTGCACATTCAGAGATATGGTTCTGGGGCTGCAGAGAGAGGTAATATAGTTGAAGGTTAAGCACAGGGGTCTTCCCAACGGACAAAGAGTTACAGGACTGAATAAGATTTCCCTGGGAGGAAGTGTAAGGAGAGAAAAAAACAGAATGTCAAACTGAACCACAGGTGTGCCCATTTCTAGGAGGTGATGGTAGGCAGGGGTGTTCCAGGAGGAAAACCAAAGTAGTCTGATGCCAAGAAAGAAAGGAGATCTTCAAGGAGAAAATTGTCAACAGCAAAAAATGCTACATGATCATTTATGAGGACTGAGCACACGAATAACTATTTGTTGAACAAATGAATGAAAGCCCTGGGGTTTGAGAATAGTTTTTCCTCAGAAAAACCGCCAGTGTCACCTTCAGACAAGAGGATTTCAATATTGAGTTTTACTCCATCCTTCCCGTAAAAACACGTTTCTTCCTCCACAGTCATCCTGTCCATCACACAGACATCCTCCCTTGCTTCCCCGTGTTCTCCATCTTTCCAGTTTCCGCAACCAAGCAACACACCTTTGGTGTCAAAGGAGACAGGAAACTCCAACTAGAGTTTCCACTTCATTAACAATTCTGCCTGTGGTTCCTCTTACAAGAAAGGATATGTGGCAATGGGGTGGGAGAGGAGACTGGGTTCGAGCCCCAGTTGTGCTACTGACTGACTACCTGTGTGCCTTTGGACAAGTTGCTCAACCTGTCTGGATCTGGGCTTTTACATAGAGAGAAGATAGGTCTGTCTCAAATACAGACAAGTTTCAAAGGTCCCTTTGAGCTCTAAGGTCCACAATTTTATCATTCTCAGAAGGTCCTTGCAACACCCTCAAACAAGGAAGTGAGTACAAGACCCAGAAAAATGACCGCCAGACATCTTCCCGGGGCGAAACGCCAGGATAGGAGGGGTGTACCAAGAAAGTGAGAACGTTTTGCCTCGGCCTCGTGGTTCGCCAGAAAGCGGATCCCATTCCCAAGTCTGGGAAGGATCCCAACAAACGCGAGGACGACTCTCACCCCGCACCCCACCTTTTCTAGACTCCCAGACGGCCGGGAGGCTCTAAAAACCCCTGCGGGAAAAATAAAGATTTCTTTCCCAGAGTCCTGCGCTGCTCTTGCAAGTCGGATTCCGGCAGACACGATCTGCAGCCCGAGAATGACACAGGCTTTGGAAGGAGCGACTGTTCTCGCCTCGCTCGCTCCCAGTTCTGGGGACGCCTAGCTACCGCGCCGTACTCCGACGGACCGGCGTCCGACCTCGGCCCGAGCTGCCAGGCCAGCGGCGCCCCGGCCCCGGGCCCTCCTCCCTCCGTCGCCCCGCTGCGGTCCGCAAACATTTCCTGCCCCCACCCCCACCAGGAGCTTCCCAGTTGGAGCGAGTTGATCTCGAAGCCGGCTCAGCGCTCGCAGTTGCCCCAACTCGGCTCCCCCGGCCACTCGGCACTGGGGAGGGGCCCCGCCTGGCCGCGGAGCAGCCCATCGGGGAAGCCCAGGAGCCAGGAGCCGCGGGAGGTCGCTCGGGCAGCCCAAGGCTCCGGCCAGGAGGGGGACGACTGGCCGGGTGCCGAGGCCCTGTTCCCTCCTCTGTCGTTACCTGCTCGCTTGCGGGGGTGTCCCGGGGCGGCCGGCCTCTCCCGGCGCTGTCTCCCCACGCAGTTGCCCATGCTGGCTCCTCAGCCGGTCCCCATGCACCGGAGGCGGCGGGGTGGTCGGCTGCTCAGCGCTCCCAGCCCGGACGGCGGCGTCCCGGGTCAACGGCTCTGAGCGCCCGGCATCGGGCGCTCCCGGATCTCCCCTCGGGGGCGCGCTCTGCCCCGGCGCTGGCTTCACCAAAACTTTGCGGGCCAGGGGAGAGGGAGGTGGCCGGCTCCCCAGCACAGCCCCAGGTGGCCGGGCCAGGGGGGCCCGCGACGGTGCCCGGCCGGAGACCAGCTCCGCTGGAGGGGCGGAGAGAGGGGGCGGGCGCCGCCGCAGCTACTCCGGGCTTGCTCGGGGTTCCCGGCTGGGGCCAGCCCCCCGGAGCCTGTCACTCACCTGCCTAACCCCGCCCTGGCCCGGCCCCACTCCCTTCCGCCGGCTCGCGGGGCCAGCGCCGCCGCCACCACCCGCCCCAGGTGCGCATGTGACCGTCGGCACCGCCCCCTCGGGCCGGGCCTGATTTTCTCATTGGCTTCTGCCAGGGTGCGTACCGCCCCCTCGGCCCCACCCAACCAGGTGCCCGCCCCGCCGCCCGTCTCCCAGGGAGCCGGGCGGGGAATTATTCGCCCTCAATAGCCCCCGGCTGCGTGCCCAGCAGCCGCCTTCCCTCCCCGCGCCACCGTCCCGATTCAGGGCCACGCCCCTCGGGGAGGGGCCGTCCTGTCCCTCTCTGGAACTACCCAGCCGAGAGCCGACAGGCACGTGATCCAAGGATTGCCCCGCCCCCTTGGCCTCCGCCAGGCGATTGGCTCAGGAGGCGCGTGCGCGAAGAGGCCCGTCCCGTGCCACCGCTTACTTCCCCTCCCTCGTCCTCAAGTTCGCGTCATGGCCGCCGCCGCCACTCTGGAGACGGCGGCGCCTACGGGCGCCCTGTGGGGCCTCGTGCACGACTTTGTCATGGGTCAGCAGGAGGGTCCCGCTGACCAGGTGGCTGCAGGTACGGCAGATGGTGCTGCGCGGCCTCCGCATGGGGGCCGACAGGAGGGAGCGGCCTCAGCACAGGCGCCGGGCGGGAAGGCAGTGAGGGGCAGCGGTGACTTGGAGGTCTGGGGGCTGGTTGGTGAGCACCGCGAGCTTCAGAGCCATAACAAGTTGGAGAGTCGCCTGTATCTTCCTTAAAGCCATTTTACGCTCCTCATCTCCTTAGCCGAAGACTGAGAATCATTACATTTTATAGGCGAGGAAACTGAGGCCCAGCGAGGGCAAGACACTTGCATAGGGCTACAGACCAAGCAGGAGAGGCGGGGAGCTGGCACTCGAACCCAGGTGTTCGGGTCCGAACCAGGCGCTCAAGCCTGAAACCACGCTGTTTGTGGGGAAGGTGCATCTTTAGCGGCATCCGCTCCGGTCGCGTGGCATCTTGGGAGTGGCCGGGCGGCCCGGCTCTGACTGGCTGTTGATTGGAGAGAATAGAAGAGGAGCCAGTCTAGAGGGAATTGGAGATGTTCTGCGTATGCTCCTTAAGACTTTCCCTCGTTTCTTGGTAGAGTTCTTGATTAATTTGTTTCATGACTTTTTTATGTGGTGTGTTTTTATCTTCTTCCCAGATCTCCAGTTTCCTGCTTTTGACCGGTTTAGAGATCTCTTAGTTCTAATAGCTTAAGATTTTAATCAAACAAATTCCAGGCTTCGTCAGAATTCCGAGACTTAACTCTTACAGAAAAAATAATCTACTGAAACGTTATTGACTGTATCTGGGGTTTAATTAATAGAGTGTAAAATGATCTCATGGGTACAGATGAGTTTGTTGTTTTTAAGTTTTTATTTTTGGAAATTTTGCATGCTTGGGGAGAAGGACACGTCTCTCTTGCAAATTGAATATACTAACTTTTAGAATATGTAAAAAACGAATAGTGAATCTGCTAGGAATACAATACTTTGGTCCTGAACAGTATTCTATTTTCATTCAGTCCTTCCATTATTGAACACATTATTCTCCAAACGTGATGCAAAGCAATGGAAATACAAATTAGATGTGTGCTCACTGGGAACTTACATTGTGGTGAAAAAGACAACCATGGTGTAAGAAATGTGTGCAGGGCAATTTGGAAGCATCAAGGAGCACATACTGTTAGCACATACTTAGCTGCCACTAAGCTTAACATCTTCCAATTTTTTGATGTATAGTGTTATCAATGCTTACAGTTAACAAGTACAGTGTGTTATCAATGTCATTTTCCACAGTGTTTTATTGTGAAAATTTTTGGCGGGGCCATGGTGGCTCACACCTATAATCCTAGCACTCTGGGAGGCTGAGGCGGGAGGATTGCTTGAGGTCAGGAGTTGGAGACCAGACTGAGCAAGAGTGAGACCCCATCTCTACTAAAAAGAGAAAGAAATTAGCTGGACAACTAAAAATATAAAAAATTAGCCTGGCCTGGTGGCACATGCCTATAGTCCCTGCCACTTGGGAGGCTGAGGCAGGAGGCGCCTTGAGCTCAGGAGTTTGAGGTTGCTGTGAGCTAGGCTGACGCCATGGCGCTGTAGCTCGGGCAACAGAGCCAGACTCTGTCTCAAAGTAAATAAATATGAAAATTTCCAAACACACAAAATCTGGAAAATTTTATAAGGAACACATGCCCATCACTTAGATCCTACCACTAACATTTTATTTTATTTTATTTTATTTTGAGACAGTCTCGCTCTGTAGCCCGGCGAGTGAGTGCCGTGGCATCAGCCTAGCTCACAGCAACCTCAAACTCTTGGGCTCAAATGATCCTTCTGCCTCAGCCTCCCAAGTAGCTGGGACTACGGGCATGCGCCACCATGCCCGGCTAATTTTTTCTGTATATTTTTAGTTGTCCAATTAATTTCTTTCTATTTTTAGTAGAGACAGGGTCTCACTCTTGCTCAGGCTGGTTTCCAACTCCTGACCTTGAGCGATCCACCCGCCTCCCAGAGTGCTAGGATTACAAGCGTAAGCCACCGCGCCCGGCCTTATTTTCTTAATTTAAAAAAAAAAAATCTCAATTTTAATTATGAGTCCATAATAGTTGTGTATGTTCGTTGGGTACACGTGATGTTTTGATACAGGCGTACAATGTGAATTAATCAAATCAGGGTAATGGAGTATCCATCCCCTGAGGCATTTGTCATTTCTTTGCATTAAGAACATTCCAGTTCTGCTCTTTTAGTTATTTTAAAGTATGCCCTAAAAAAAGTATACCCTGACTTATTGTTGAGCTTGAGCTCAGGAGTTGGAGGTTGCGGTGAGCTATGATGACACCACTGCACTCTAGCCAGGGTGACAGAGACTCTGCCTCAAGAAAAAAAAAATCTAACCATATTTTTGTACCCATTAACCATCCCCACTTTATCTCTCACTACCTCCTGCTACCCTTCCCAGCCTCTGGTAACCATCAGTCTGTTCTTTGTCTCCATGAGATCAATTGTTTTTAATATTTGGTGCCCACATCAGAGTGAGAACATGTGAGATTTGTCTTTCTGTGCTTGGCTTATCTCAACGTAATGTTCTCCAGTTCCATCCATGTTGTTGCAAATGGCAGGATTTCATTCTTTTTTATGGCTGTATGTGTATATGGACCACAGTTTCTTTATCTGTTCTTCCATTGTTAAACACTTGGTTGATTCCAAATCCTGACTGTTGTGAATAGTACTGCAACAAATATGGGAGTACAGATAACTTTTCGATATACTGAATTCTCTTCTTTTGGTTATATACGTAACAGTGGGATTGCTGTGTCATATGGTAGTTCTATTTTTAGTTTTTTGAGGAATCTTCATACTGTACTCCACAGTGGTTGCACTAATTTACATTCCCACCAACAGTGTACAAAGGTTCCCCTCTACCATTAACACATTAATATAACTTGGTTTATCACATATCAATCTATTCATTTAAATTGCCAATATGAGTACACTTACCTCTAAATACTTTGGCGTGCGTATCATTGACTACAGTTTATTTATGGTTTATTTTGGTGTAAAATGTATACACAATGAAGTGTACAAATGTTAAGTGTACCTTTGCTGATTTTGACAAATGCATACATCTATACAATCCAACCCCCTACCAAGATATAGAACATTATTGTACCAGTGTCATTTGTAACTAATCTTTCACATTTATACATTATGAAAACAATAATTTTGGATTTTTCAGATTCAGAATACATTTTGAAAGAAAGCTTGAATAAGGACTGCTAAATTCTTATATAAACATTTTTGTAAAGTGTATGTTTTTATTTATGCTTGAAAAAATGGCCTAAACTGTTGTCTAGTTTAGCTCAGCTAAGACTCTGGAACACTGTTGTGTTAATAATTTAGCCCTCCAAAGAAAAGAAAGTTGGTATAGGAATAGTAACAGATAAAGTTGAAAAGGTTTGGTGAGGTTGGGTTATGTGTAACCTTGGATTCCAGGCAAAGGGATTTGAATGACCTATTGCAGGTAATAGGAGTAATTGTACATCCTTGAGCAAGGGCCCCAGCAATAAAATGAAAGCAAATTTGAGAAAGATTAAGTTAGCATTCTCAATCTTAGATCACAGCCCTAGGTAGGGTTGTTGAAGGCTAACAGAGTTTTGAAGCATCCCCAGAACAAGTGCTTTCTAATCTTCAGCCTAAATCAAGTTTTGTTAGTGCTGAAGGACCAGCTAGCTAAGCTGTTCAGCAGCTCTCAGCAGCATCCTCTCCCATAAATTGTAAATGCAGAAGGAACACTCTGTGCTCACAAAAGCAGCTACCACCAACTTTCTTTTGCGCCTGGGTTCCTGGTGAAAGTAGGTGTCAGCTGTAAAGAAGGTCCAAGTAATGGAAGGGAGATGACCTGGCAGTCTAAGGATTAAGGGCCTCCCTGGCAGGCTTTCAAAGGCTGCTACTACCTGGCCTCAGCCATTATTCTCACCACTGCCCTGGACCTTTTGTTCCAGGATCCACCTTTATTCAACTATTCCCTGAAAACTTGCTTTCCCAGTTCCTTCCACTAGCTCTATCTAATCCAAGTTAAACCTAGGAGTCAAGGCCCAGCTTGAGTTCCCTCCTCCTCTCCAAGTGTGTCCTGATTACCCCAGCCAGACAACATTTCACACTTCAGAATCTTTATAGTACATGCTTATTACTCAGCCACTCATGTACTTAGCAGACTTGTTCAGGAGCTGTTTCTATACACATCTCCACTTTTCTACCTTCCCATTTGTACCACCAGAGTCTCCTGGAACTAACATAAGTAGGTATACAATAAGAACTTCTTAAGTGAATGGAATGAGAGATGCTGAAGGAAGAATCTGTGAAATTTGAAGTCTAGTAGCTACAGGGCTTGAAAGAGAGAGGGGACTATAAGTTGACCCCAGGGTTTTGAGCCTGAGGATGAGAAAAAAAAGAAGTTTGTCCAAAAATGGAGGTTGGGAAGGGAGCTGATTTTGGAGAGAGTGATTTTAAGACATGTTGAATTTGCAGGTGATAGATAAGGTTTTTTATTCTTTCAGTTACTTGGATTTTCCGTCATTTCAGTCTTTATTATAATTGTATTTTTCCACATTTGTGATTCTCTGAGAAGACCACTATTCCTGAAACCAAAATATTGTTGAAGAACAGTAAGACCAGGCACGGTGGCTCATGCCTCTAATCCCAGCACTTTGGGAGGCCAAGGTAGGAGGATCACTTGAGACCAGGAGTTCAAAACCAGCCTGAGCAACGTAGTGAGACCCTGTCTCCACAAAAAATAGAGAAATTAGGTGGGTCTGTAGTCCTAGCTGCTTGGGAGGCTGACGCAGGAGGATTGCTTGAGCCCAGCCCAGGCATTTGAGGCTGCAGTGAGCTGTGATGATGCCACTGCACTCTAGCCCAGGTGACAGAGTGAGACCCTGTCTAAAACAAAATAACAAACAGTAAAATACAGTTTAGAGAAATGTCTGTAGCATCATTGGCAGAAAGGACATTTTTATTTCTTCTGTAAAAATATTGGGTGGCGGGGAGAGGGAACATTTTAAGAGCTTGGTTAGAACCTAGTCATGATTGGGATTTTTCTTTCTCTCTTGCTCCTTCTCATCCTCCCATCCCATCCCCTCCCCTCCCCTCCCCTCCCCCCACTCCCTTTTGGCTGCTGCTCTCGATTTTCAAGAGGCTGCAACTCCATCAGACAGAGGTCTGATTGTGCACTCTATGTCAGTGATCATATAAATAGTCCTTTGACTCCTACTCAGTGCCCCACACAAACTGGTGCCTTGCTGAGGAAAATGTGGGTAGTTAGGAGGTGCTGGTAGGTCCATTTTTAGAGAGCAAATCTTGAACACGGAAAATCTTGGACCTGCTTATAAAGGGAAAGGAACTTACACTTACTTTTTCCTTAATACTAATCAGACTTAATACTAATTTTCTCTTAGGAAAATTAACTCCTTAGCTTCTTTCATTCCAGTAGTCCGTGTGCATAATTGGTAGTATTTCCAGGTATTCTGGTTATTTTTAATTTGGAAAAATTTATAATATGTTAAGAGAATGAATCGCTTAAAGTTAGTGGCTCTTACTCCTTTCTTGTGTTACGCCAGTGTCTGTTTGTATCACTATGGTAACACTGAACTTGTTACACTGTGGTCGTTTTAATGTCTTTCTGCCCCAGCAGATTGTGGCCTTTGTTAAAAGCTTCCTGTCTATGGATGTAATTCTGAAGGGTTTAGGTTAAAAAAGGCAAAAAAACCTCTATTTTTCTATTGTAAGCCCTAACACAGTCAGTACCTAATTTATAATAGATGCTCAGTAAATGTTGAATGAAAACAAACTCACATTAATTTTTTTTTTTTTTTAACAAGTATGGAGGGAACACAAAGCAAATAATTCTGTTTGGGGGACTCAAGGAAGGCTTCAGAAAGAATTGACATTTGAGCTGGTTCTTAAACTTCCTTTAAGTTGAAGTTCCTCAGATAGACAAGGGGTATTCCAAACCAAGAGGCAATGTTTCCAGACTTAAGGATATGGAAGGTCTTGACAGGGTGGGATTTCATCTGACTGCATGATAGGAGTCCTGATGAAAAGGAGGCTAGAGGAAATTTGGGAGCTAAACTGTAAGGAACATCAAGAGGAGTCAGGTCTTAGGCAATAAGGATTAGATGGAGATTGGTGAGCAGGGAAGTCACTGTGTTTTCAGGGAGATAATTTTGGATGGAGTATGAGTGCATTAGAAGGCTTTTATTAATTGAGGTAAAATTCACCATTTTAACTATTTTAAGTGAGAAGTTCAGTGGCTTTTAGTATATGCACAATGATCCACAACCATCACCACAGTTAAAAAATTCAAGAAAATTTCCATCATACCAAAAAGTGGAAGGCTTTTGAAGGCAGTCACTATATAGTCTGTTTATAGGGATGAAAAGGAGTCATATTTGAAAGACATTTCTGAGGTAAAATCATCAGAATTAGAGTAAGATGTTAAAGTTAGTTACCTCTGTGAAAACATCCTTAAAATGCCAATTCTAGTTTTGTGCCAGCTTACTCACCCTTTTTCTGATTCTTATTTATTGTGTGATAACTTTATTATCTTGTTTTTTTCCTAATTTTGTACAACTTTTATACTATCTGTTATGTTTGTGCTGCATTGATTCAAGAAAGAATTTTGTGAAAGATGTGAAGACTAACAGGCTCTACCAGGATAGTTTATCCACATACTGGGATTCAAGGAATCACACACAGATGGATGTTTCTTTGTAATTATAAAGCAGCCAGTTTCATATTGATGTATGCTGGATGCTGAAGAAGTATTTTCATATTGATGTGTGCTGGATGCTGAAGAAGTATTTTTCAATTATAAATTTGAGGCAACCTATGAGAGTGGGAATTCACTGGTAGGGGCATGATGGAACTTTCTCTGGTGATGGAAATGTTCTACATCTTGATTGGGCCTTGGTTACTTGGGTGTATACTTTTGTTAAAACTCATGAAATTGTACACTTCATATCCGTGCATTTCACCATATATAAATTTTACCTCCATTTTTTAAAAAATAAAAAAAAAATACAGGAACTGAATGGGGCGTGTTAAGCCGGTCTTTGTCTCAGAGCACTCGAGGTAGACCCTAGCCTGACATCCACTGAGAATTTTGATGGTGTTGCTAAAAAAAAAAAAAAAAAAAGATTTCAGTTCAGTGATGTCCTTTGCTGTTAACAGTTGCCAGTCCCTACGGCTTCCGGTATACAATTGCTAACTCGTGTGGCTACTCCTGAAATTAGTTTTTAGATGGTTTTTTCCCAGCAGTTTTCTGGGCGCTAGCCAGGATGTTCCAAGAAAGTACCGTTTTCTGCCCTCCCAAATGGTGCAATGCCCTTTTATGGCTTGTAACCCAGAAAGAGGTATTTCTCTTCATGTAAGTGTTGTCATTAAGAAACAGGGTGTAGAACCCAGCTATCAGTTCCTTGGTTTGTTTGTCCTGTTAGTCTGGCCGCAACCCCTTCCCCCACCCTTGGCTCTTTCTCAGGAGGTAGGGTGGCAGCTGGACTTTCCACATCCTGGCACGAGTAAGGCTAAGAGTGCCTGATGTTTAAATTGGTGCCAGTCACGAGCTATGAGTCCTAAGTAGAGCTCTCCTTTTCCACAATTTGATTGGACTTCTCCTTACTCCAGTGCTAGAGTGAGCCTCTGCCCAGCTCAGCTCTTAACTATTTACCTGAGACTACAGGCTTTTTTTTTTTCTTTATTGAAGTATAATTTACAGGCTTTAGGGGAACCAGAAGTTTAGGATTTTTTTCAATCTGCTTTTTCACTTTTTCCAGTGTTGGCAAGAGCTAACTATTATAGTTAATGTTGTACAATTAGAAGTGGGTGGGTTAGGAACCCAGAACAGGCTGCCCGAAGTATTAGATTATTAAGTATGAAATGCCCAATTTCCTTAAGTATTTAATACTAAGTTTGACAGTTGATATCTCTGACATTTCGCTTTCACGCTTCTTGTTTTATGTTTATTGTGAAGGTACGTCCTCAGTCTTTCTATTACTTAGTTTGGCTTGTGATTATCTTTCAATTTTTTTTAGAGCAATTTTTGTGAAACCACAGATAAATCAAAAATTCTTGTTATTTTTGAGTATGAGTTCCATTGTGGAACCAAGGTAGCGCAGACAGCTTGAAATATCAACAAAGTGTTTGGGAAAGGTGTGGCTAATGAATGCACTGTATGATGATTTGAGAAGTTCCATTCTGGTGATTTTAATCTTGAAAATGAGCCATGTGGGCGACCTGAGACCAAAATGGATAATGATGAGCTGAAAACTGTAGTGGAAACAAATCCATCTCAACTTAGTCGTGAATTAGCAAGGTTTGATGTTAACTGTTCCAACAATATTGGACCACTGGAAACAAATCGGCAAGATAAAGAAACTGGATAGATGGATTCCTAGTGAATGAAACTAGTATCAGAAGAGAAATTGTCTGGAAGCTTGCCTTTCTTTGCTGTCACAACATAAAGGCAAACCGTTTCTACACCATATTGTTACATTTGATGAAAAATGGATTCTTTTGGACAATTGCAAGTGTTTGGCACAATGGTTGGAGAAAGAAAAACACAGTCCAAAACTAAATATCAAAAAAAGCTAATGGTGTCTGTTTGGTGGTCCAGCGCTGGTATTATCCACTACAGCTTCATGAAACCTAGTCAATCAGTTATAGTGGATGTCTGCTGCAACCAGATGGATGAAATAATAATTAGGATACTGCGATTAAGCGGCTGAGATTGATCAGTAGAGACAGGCCAATCCTCTTTGCGAGACAGTGCCCGACCACATGTAGCACAAACAGCACTGCTCAGACTACAGCAGCTCGACTTGTAAACTCTCTGTCATCCACCACATTCACCAGACCTTGCACTGACTACCATGTCTTCCTGGCTTTGGACCACTTCTTGCAAGGAAATATATTCAATTCTTAACAAGCTGTGGAAAGCACCGTTCAAGATTTCATTGCTACTTGCTTCCCAGGCTTCTTTGCTGCTAGCATAAACAAGCTACCGTTAAGATGGCAAAACTATGTCAATAGTTTAGTCACATACTTTGATTAGTTGTACCAATTCTTGTTTGAGACATAGTAAACTATACTTTTGATATGAAATTGGAAATTTCATATTTAATGACCTAATAATTCCCTGATTGCCACACCTTATTTAGCTAGAACTCCTCTATGTTAACCAAAAACCTTATGAAGATTGTTAACCTTTTATTCTGTTTCTCTCTTGCAAATATATTCTAAAAAGCTTCCGTTAGGTCTATGTGAGTTACTATTGTGCTGCTAAAATTACATTTAAAAAAAAATAAGTAATATATTTACATGGTACAACATTCAAAAGGTACAAAAGGATACACAGCAAGAAGTCTTCCTTCCATCCCAAGATGGAATGCAGACTGTGACAAATGAATCTAACAGTATTACTAGTGTATGACACGTCCTCACTGAAGGGGAGAGGGAAAGAGCTGATCTAAGTGACTTTGGGAAACAGTATTTTGTCTGGAGATTATAAGGGTAAAGACAAAGCTGTTCATAAACACTATACTGTGCTTACAAATTTGTTTCTTGTGGTGGAGTGACAATTCTGCAAGTAATTTACAGATATACCAGGGTTGAACAAATATAATAAATGGTATATAATAAGAACCAATTTTCTGTCAGAGAAAGGAATTACAAATAAGCAAAGAGGACGGCTAGAAGGAACCCTGTGATACTAGATTAGAGTTGGAGACATTAATATGATCTTATGTTTAGTTTAATGTATATGAATAGGTACAGAAATAGCGACAGATATGTGTGTATATATGAGTTAGGATACCTACATATATTTCCCAGCTCTCTCTGCTGAGAGGGCCTAGAAGCAGTGACACCGTAATGGCAATGAGTACATCCATACCCAGATCTTGGTTTCTAAATACCATTCTCCAATAAAAAGAATTAGAACTTCTTGGAGGAAAGGCTGATTCTAGGGGTGGGTCAGGAAAGTTCCATAATGAACCTGTAGTATTTTGTAGTGCTGGAAAATGAGAAAGTGCTCAGGAAATGAAAGCGTGGGTCACGTTGAAGTGGTATAGGAGCCAGCCTAAAAAAGCTCCCAGTGGCCGAAGATGGAACAATATGAGCAACAAAATAAACAACATTTTCTTTATTGGATATTAATAAATTGGATTATTTTTATTGCATTATAACCCAAGTATAAAATAAATATACATGAGTTCATACTGATAAAAAAATAAATAACTGAATAAATAGAAATAATTCTTGCAGAAGAATTCCAAATAATATAGGTGAATATTTCCCCCTCCCGCTTGAGTGTAAGCTGGATTTAGTGACTCCCTTCTTAAAAAAAAAAAAAAGAGTACCAGAAAGGGAAAAATAGGCTGGGCATAGTGGCTTACACTTACAATCCAGCACTTTTGGAGGCCGAGGCAGATAGCTTGAGGCTAGGAGTTCCATACCAGCCTGCGCAACATAGCAAGACCCTGTTTCCACAAAATAAAATTTTTAAAAATTAGCTAGGCACAGTGGCAATCACCTGTAGTTCTTGCTACTTGAGAGGCTGAGGCAGGAGGATCGATTGAGCCCAGGAATTCAAGATATCGAGCTATGATCAGGCCACTGCACTGCAGACTGGGTGACAGAATAAGACCCTGTCTTTTAAGAAAGAAAGGGGAAAATAGTAACTGTATAGTGCAGAGACCTGGCAGACATACCTTAACCAAGGTACCTTTTGAATGTTGTACCATGTAAATATATTACTTATTTTTTTTAATGTAATTTTAGCAGCACAATAGTAACTCACATAGACCTAACAGAAGCTTCTTAGGATATATTTGCAAGAGAAAAACAGAATAAAAGGTTAACAATCTTCATAAGGGTTTTGGTTAACATAGAGGAGTTCTAACTAAATAAGGTGTGGCAATCAAAGTTAACATCTCTAGTGATAGAGAAGTCATGTTGTCCTTGTGATGTAATACGATAAGAAGGGTGCTTCAGCTCTCTAATATTCTTTTCCAGAACCCCAGTCTAAACATGAAGGAAACATCAAACAAACCCAAATTGAGGGACCTTCTATAAAGTACTTCTTTAAAACTACCAAGGTCATGAAAAACAAGTAAAGACTAAGAAACTTTCACAGACCAGAGAAGACTAAGGATTCCTGATGGCTAGTTGGTATGTGGTATCCTAAATTGGATCCTGGACCAGAAAAATAGCATGAGTGGGAAAACCGGTAAAATGTGCACAAAGTCTAGAGTTTAGTTCATAGCAGTGTACCGATGCTAATCTAATCTCTCAGTTCTGACAAATGTACGTAGTTGGATGGATGTACCATGTAAGATGTTAACGTTTGGTGAAACTGGGTGACAGCTATACAGGAACTCTGCAATATCTCTGCAACTTTTCTGTAAATCTTCTTTTTAAAAAAAAAAAAAACCTCTCAACCCCGAACTATCCATTGTCCTTCCCTGGAGGCAATCAGTGTTATTAGTTCCTTTTATATCTTTCAGAGATATAAATAAATGCAAATTAAAACAATCCCTCCGTCCTTTAAAAGCAATTCTATGCACATGCTATAAATACTTTATACACACTGTTCTGCTTTTAGATCTTGTCTCATTATCAGTATAGATACAGCTTTAGTCTTTTTTCATTTTTCTTTTTTTTAAACAGCTACAGAGAATTCTGTTGTATGAATGTACAATAATTTATTTAACTAGTTATTGATGGGCATTTGTTGTTTGCAGTCATTTGCTGTTACAAATGATGCCATATTAAATAACCTTGTACATGTATTATTTTGTTTTTGTTTCTGTGGTGTTTTTTTTGGTTTTTTTTGTTATGTTTTTGAGACAGGGTCTTACTCTGTCGCCTGGGCTGGGTGTTATCAGAGTTCACTGAAACTTCTAACTCCGGGGCTTAAGTGATCCTCTTGCCTCAGCCTCCCAAGCAGCTGAGACTTGAAGCTCGTACCACCATGCCAGGCTAATTTTTAAATTTTTTTGTAGAGATGAGGTCTCCCTATGTTGCTCGGGCTGGTCTAGAACTCCTGGCCTCAAATGATCCTCCTGTTTTAGCCCCCCAAAGTGCTAGGATTACAGGCATGTGCCATTGTCCCTGGCCTATTATTTTGTACTTTTTCAGGTACAGTCAGCTCTGCATGTTCATAGGTTCCACATCCATGGATTCAGCCAACCACAAATCAAAAATATTTGGGAGAAAAAAAGATTGCAGCTGAGCATGTGCAGAATTTTTTTTCTTGTCATTATTCTTAAACACAGTATAACAACTATTTACATAGCACTTAGATTGTATTAGGTATTATAAGTAATCTAGGGATGATTTAAAAGCATACAAGAGGCCGGGCTCGGTGGCTCACGCCTGTAATCCTAGCACTCTGGGAGGCCGAGGTGGGTGGATCGCTCAAAGTCAGGAGTTCGAAACCAGCCTGAGCAAGAGCGAGACCCCCGTCTCTACTAAAAATAGAAAGAAATTAGCTGGACAACTAAAAATATATAGAAAAAATTAGCTAGGCATGGTGGCATGTGCCTGTAGTCCCAGCTGCTTGGGAAGCTGAGGCAGAAGGATTGTTTGAGCCCAGGAGTTTGAGGTTGCTGTGAGCTAGGCTGACGCCACAGCACTCTAGTCCAGGCAACACAGCGAGACTCTGTCTCAAAAAAAAAAAAAAAAAAAAAAGCATACAAGAGCATGTACATAGGTTATATGCAATTCTATGCTATTTTATATCAAAGACGTGAGCATTCATGGATTTTGGTATCATCAGGAGGTCTTGGAACCAGTCCCTCATGTATACCAAGGAACAACTGTGTAACTATAGGATAAATTCCTAGATTTTCCGGTGTAAATCTTGTACACACGTGGAATTTTAAAGATGTCAAATTGCCTTCCATATAGGGCTTATACCAATTTATATTTCCACCTACAATGTTTAAGCGTGTCTGTTTCTATATACCATCACCAAACATAATGTATTACAAAATTTTTATCCTTACCAATCTAGTAGATTTGCCAAACTAGTAGAGAAAGCATAGTTCAATTTGCATCTCATTGTGAATATGATCATCTTTTCCTATGCACTTGTATGTCCTTTTCTGTAGAATGCCTGCTCATTTTTTTGTTTTTGCCCGTTTAAATTGGTTGTTGGCCTTCTCATTGACTTGCAAAAACTTTTTATGTATTGGTAAACTGGCCCTTTGTTTTAAAAATAGCAAAAATTTTTTCCCTGTTTGTCCTACGGTGGTTTTTTTATTGCAGAAAATATGACTTTCTTTGACCAATCTTTTCTTTTATGGTTTCTGAATTTTATATTGTACTTAGAAATTTTCTCTCATTTTAAAAAATTCACTTGAAATTTATTTTAATGACAGATTCAAGGCCAATGTTATTTTTTGTTTCAAACATTTACCCAGTCATCCCAACAGCACTTAAGAAGGTTTTCTCAGTAATTGAAATGTGATTTTAAAAATCATATTCTTGGCCGGGCGCGGTGGCTCACGCCTGTAATCCTAGCACTCTGGGAGGCCGAGGCGGGAGGATTGCTCAAGGTCAGAAGTTCGAAACCAGCCTGAGCAAGAGTGAGACCCCCATCTCTACTAAAAATAGAAACAAATTAATCGGCCAATTAAAAAAATGTATAAAAAAAATTAGCCGGGCATGGTGGCGCATGCCTGTAGTCCCAGCTACTCGGGAGGCTGAGGCAGAAGGATCGCTTGAGCCCAGGAGTCTGAGGTTGCTGTGAGCTAGGCTGACGCCACAGCACTCTAGCTGGGGCAAAACAGTGAGACTCTGTCTCAAAAAAAAAAAAAAAAAAAAAAAGAATGTAAAACTGAGATGGAGTGATTTCTAGGATATACTGTTAAGTGAAAAAATAATATGCAGAAGAACATCTATAGGAAGCTGTCCTACACGTAAGGAGGGCTAGCCGGGAGTGGTGGTGTGACCCCGTAGTCCCAGCTACAGGGAGGCTGACTCGGGAGGATCGCTTGAGCCCAGGAGTTCGAGGCCACAGTGAGCTATGATTGTGTCACTGCACTCCAGCCTGGGTGACAGAAGGAGACCCTGTTTCTTAAAAAAAGAAAGAGGGGATATAAGAAATATATACATGTATTCGTTCCTTTGTACAAAAGAAGGATAAGCCACGCACTATAGGGGTAGGGAACTATTATGGGATTGTTTTTTCTCTTTTTTTTTTTTTCTTATAGCCCTACCTCCACATGCCCTGTTATGGGTTGAACTGTGCTCCCCACAAAAAAGTTGAAATCGTGACCCCCTCTACCTCAGAATGTGACCTTACTTGGAAGTGGGGTCATTGTAGATGTGATCAGTTAAGATGAAGTCATACCAGAGTACGGCAGGCCCCTAATCCAGTATGACTGGTGTCCTTCTAAGAAGATGACCACATGAAGACAGACGCACAGGGACAGAATCATGTGACGATGAAGACAGAGAGTGGAGTCATGTAGCTGCAGGCCAAGGAAGGCCAGATTGCCTGCAAACCCCCAGAAGCCAGGAAGAGGCAAGGAGGGATTCAGAGGGAGTGTGGCCCTACCAACACCTTGATTTCAGTCTTCTAGCCTCCTGAATGTGAGATAGTCAATTTCTTTTGTCTGTTTTTTTTTTTTTTTCCTGAGACAGAATCTCACTCTGTTGCCCGGCCTAGAGTGCCGTGGCATCAGCCTAGCTCACAGCAACCGCAAACTCCTGGGCTCAAGTGATCCTCCTGCCTCAGCCTCCTGAGTAGCTGGGACTACAGGCATGCGCCACCATGCCCGGCTAATTTTTTTTATACATTTTTTTAATTGGCCGATTAATTTGTTTCTATTTTTAGTTGAGACGGGGTCTCACTCTTGCTCAGGCTGGTTTTGAACTCCTGACTTTGAGCAATCCACCCGCCTCGGCCTCCCAGAGGCTAGGATTACAGACGTGAGCCACCGCGCCTGGCCTCTGTTGTCTTAAACAAACAAAAAACCCCAAAATGACAGCTGTGGGAAAAGGAGAGAGGTAAAAAGACACAAAGAAAACACAGATGGAAAGTTACTTTGTGACAGCGACAGGAAAGAGGCAGAGAGAAATGAAGAGAGAGAGGGAGGGAGACAGGTCTGGCAGGACACAAAAGGGCTGTTAGAGACAGGGAAATGTCACCTGCCCTGGAGCTGTGGCTGTCAGGGTGAGAGATGTGCTGTGCGTGCAGTCTGGCACTGAGCCGGCTGATGGATATTGGGGGTCCCATGGCCGGCGGCCTGTCACGTCCCCTCTACTGACTGCCTCCTTCCGGAGCTGGGCCTAGCTCCCCCCAGTACTGTTGAGAGTGGCCTTGGGCAAGTGCCCCTGGCAGGGACTCCAGGATTCCTTTTCTCTTTAGAGTTCGTGAGAGCCCCATGGTGGCACAGGATCTTAAGGGATTGGGCACATCCTTTCATCTCTCTGAGCCTTGATTGTCTTATCTGTAAAATGGGAGGGATCACCCCTGCCCTGTGTGGGCACGAACATGGCCGTGGACACGTAGGCACTGGGCAGCAGGACGCTGGACCACTTCGGAGTGGCTGGTTCTTACTCTCTTCGGGGCTTGCCCTGGTCCTCTCTGCTACAGTGTGGAACCTCTGGAACCTTCATTTATTCAACAGTCAATTATGAAGCACCTGTTACATGCCGGGTTCTGTGCTGGGCATTAGGAAGACGGCAATGACCAAGTCAGATAACGCCCCTGTGGCCAGGGAGTTTATGGTTTAGCAAGAGAAAGGGTCAACAGTAAAAATCAAACAGTAAGGAAGATAACTTGAGGTAGGGACAAGGTCACTGAAGAAAGTAAAGCAGTGTCATATAATATTACTCTGTGAGTGGGGCAAGAGGGTGGGAGGCTCTGAGGACAGGACTTTGGCTGCCAGTTGAAAGGACTAGGGGAGAACATTCTTGACATCGGGGAGAGCCAGGTCCAAGGCACCCAGGCAGGATAGGGCACCCGTGTTCAGGAGTCTACGAGAAGGCCAGAGTGGCAGTGGTAGTGAGACAGGGTGTAAGAAGAGCGGTAAGATGGGCTAGACTGGGCGGCCTGGACTGAGAGGGCCTGGTGAGGAGGGCGCCATTGGCCTGAGAACGGTGGGCAGCCCTAGTGGGTTGGGGTGGGTGGCAGGACCCAGTTAAGGCTTTGGAGAGCTCTCCTTGCGCCACTGTGCTGTGGAGACATGGTGCTGGAGGGTGAGGGGGCAGCCTGGAGGCCCAGCCCCTGGGAGCGGATTGCAGCTGTCCAGGCAGAGATGATGGTGGCTGGTCCTAGGGAGTGGTGGAGGAGCGAGAGAGAGGGACCGTGATGTCCTTGCTGGGTAGCCCTGTCCCAGCTCCAAGCACACAGACAGCTCTAGGAAGGCCCTCCCAGTTGCCATGGATTAGGGGGTGGGAGGGCAGGGCTGGCTGCTGGGAGGGAAAGTGGCTTTGTGCTTGGAAAACAAAGAACAGAGCTTGGGGCCCTTTTCTCCTGGGGGTGGGGGGCAGGCCAAGAGGCTGTTGACAGGACCAGAGTCCAGAGCTCAGGGCTGGGCTTGGCAGGAGCAAGCTGTGTCCCCAGACATTGGGGAGGCGGGTAGGTGCCCCCAGAGCCCCCCAAGGGTGAACCCTTGGGGCATGGAGGGCAAGGACAGAGAGAGGGATGCTCGGCCCCCCCCAACCCCTCCCCAGGGAGCCAAGCCGGGGCAGGCAATTTGGGCAGAGTGCCCTGGGCCACGTGGTTGGGACAGGGTGGGAGTGGGGGTCAGATGTGTTTGGGAGCAAACGGGGTGCCCTGGGAGCTGGGTGTGAAGGGACCTCGAGGGTCCTGACAGGCCCCTCTGCCTTTCCCCGCAGCCTTGCCGCTGAGGCCCCGCCCTGAGGTGGGGCCCACCAGGATGAGCAAACTGCCCAGGGAGCTGGCCCGAGACTTGGAGCGCAGCCTGCCCGCCGTGGCCTCCTTGGGCTCGTCGCTGTCGCACAGCCAGAGCCTCTCGTCGCACTTCCTCTCGCCGCCTCCGGAGAAGCGCCGGGCCATCTCTGATGTCCGCCGCACCTTCTGTCTCTTTGTCACCTTCGACCTGCTCTTCATCTCCCTGCTCTGGATCATTGAGCTGAACGTGAGCGGGGGCGCGGCTGGGGGCACCTGCCACAGGGCTGCGTCTCCTGCGAGGTTGACTGTCTGGGTAAAATGGAGAATGGGAGGAAAACAACGGTTCTCATCTTTTAGGTGAAGGAAATGAGGCTCGGAGGGGTGGAGTCGTTTGGCCAAGGTCCCTCCACAAGTGCATGAGGGAGGCGGGGCTGAGCCGACCCCGGCCCGGGGCGCGCCCTTAGCCTCCGCGCCATGCTGCCCCCTAGTGGAGGTTCCCGAGAAAGGAGGCCGGGCTCCGATGGAGCTGTTGAAACCTGTTGTCTTCTTTCTGCGCTATTGAAAGGGGCTCCGGTTCGTTCGTTCATTCATTCTCCAAACATTTTTTGAGTTCCTGCTGTGTCCCAGGAACTGTCCTAAAAGCAGAGGGTACAGTGGGGAGCAAACAGTAAAAGTTCCCAGTTGCCAGTGGCAGTGTCTCTAGTTTTGGCAAGATGCTGCCTGGTGCCCTGGAGAATGTGCAGGGCCCCAACCTCCACCCCCACCCCACACAGTGGTAGGCCCACCCTCAGGAGCACAGTCTAGCTGGTGGGGGCCTGATCTGATCTCCAGGCACTGATGGGGCAGAGCCCACAGAGGCAGGATCCCTGGGAACAGGGTGTGGTCCAGTCCCAGCTCATCCTATGTACTGACTGTGACTCAGCAAGGGGCTCAGCCTCACTGGGCCTCCCCTCATTTTTCCTGGGCAGCGTGCGCTCGCCATCAGAGTTCTGGATGGCAAGGGCCCTTCCTCCAGGTCTCAAGCTTGGGTGACAGGGAAACGATGTCTTTCTTGATAGAAGTATGGAGTTTGGGAGCCGGGCACGGTGGCTCATGCCTGTAATCCTAGTATGATTTCCATCCAGGCCAAGGCAGGAGGACTGCTTGAGCTCAGGAGTTTTAGATCATTCTGAGCAAGAGTGAGATGTCATCTCTACAAAAAACAAAAAAATTAGCTGGGCGTGATGGTGCACGCCTGTAGTTCCAGCTACTCGGGAGGCTGAGGCAGGAGGATTGCTTGAGCCCAGGAGTTTGAGGTTGCTGCGAGCCAAGCTGATGCCACAGCACTCCAGCCTGGTTGACAAAGTCTTACTCTGTCTCCCAAAAAAAAAAAAAAAAAGAAGAAGGAGTTTGGGGAAGGGGCTGGTTTAGGGACAAAGAGGGTACATTTGATTCTGGGCATGTTGAGCTGGAGGGAAAGACAGGGCTCAGAGGATGACTGTACTTTGTACACCGGAGATGAGCTGGCACCTTCAGCGAGATGGGGCCACAGCCATGGAGGGCCTCCGAGGCCATCTTACTGATGGAAAACCCAAGACCCAGCAAGGTTTGGAGCCTTCTGCAGAGCTTTCAAGGTCTTAGGAATACTTTCTTTTGACGGTCCCATCCAACATCAATGCAAACCCTAAAATTTACCTATCTCCTACATTTAATACATATTTCCTTACGAGGGAAGAGCTGAAAACGTTTTGGTAACTTTACTTTTGAAGTTATTTGGCCATGCTGGGTGTGCTTACTCTGCAGCCACCGTGCATATTCTGGAATTCTTGCAAAGTGTGAGAACCTAACAAATCGTTTTCAAATGTAATGAAAACTTTCAGAATACTGGGTTTGACAATTAGTAGAGTCAAACATGATGTTTCACTTGGCAGAGATTTAATTAGAATTTTATTAATTTTCAGTTTTATAGTTTTATTTTCATATTTTGGAGCATGCGTATTTTTAGTTCCCTGACCATGTCTGTATTGAGTGGATACAAGGACCCCATTAAGACTGTGGCCAGCGGGGGCTCTCGCAGCTAGAGACTGGCAAAGCAGGGACTGAAACTCTCCTCTCCTGAGTCCTGATCCAGTCAGCGCTGGCGGGTACCCAGGCTGGGGGAGAAGGGGGCAGAGGACAGACCTCAGGGACATCGACTGTGAGGGTGAGAGGGGCTGTGGAGCCCAAGAGGGAGCAGTCTAAGGAATAAGAGGAGGGATGGCTGGGGTAGGGTGGATGTTGGACCCGGGGGTCTCATCGGCAGGCCAGAGGAGAGGTGATGTCCAGTTTCATGGGGCTCGGGTGGTCTGGAGGTAGAGGTGGTGGTATGTGTGGTGGTGTTTGAGTATCAGTGGGGAGCTCTGCAGACTGTGGGCTCCTTCTCTGAGCACCAGAATCAGCTGGGAGCTTTAAAAAGATCCCACATGTTCAGACTCTCACCCTGATATTCAGACTCCGTGGCCTGAACATCTGTATCTTTAAAAAGCCCCCCCAGAATTCAGGTGACCAGCCAAAGATCTGAAGCCCCAGCCTAGGTGGTTATGAAGGGTCTCCTTCCTCAGGGTTCCTGGGCCCTATCCCCAGAATCCCCTTGTGTCTTCCCTTCTCTAGGGGTGGTGGTGCTGGTGCCCCCACCTGCAGAACCCTAGGCCTGCCACCCCCATTCCTTCTGAGGAGTCGGGCTGCAATCTGGCCCCTGGGATCCTTCCGGACTACCTCATTCCCCAGACCCTTGGACGTTGGAGTCCAGGCCACAGTCTCAAGGGTCCTGGTGAAATGTATGGTGGGCTGGGGTAGGGACAGGGGCAAGGACATGTCTGCTCACTCTCCCTGTCATCCTCTGCAGCAGTGTGATGGATTTTGCCCATTAAGCACAAACCTAATCAACTGATTTGCCACCTGAGGCTCCGTCTGACACCACTACCCATCCCCAGCCCTGTCACCCCAGATGGATTGTTGGCTGGGAAGATGGAGCACCCCAGTGTGGGAGGGAGATGGAATTGCATGAGAGGCAGGCTCCCTGCACCCTGCTTAGGGCCCACTGCCTCCCCTGCACAGCCCCCAGCCTACCCCTCCCTGAGCAGTGTACTTGAACCCCACCCTGCCCACTCAGGCTGCCTGGGCCTGTAGAGGAATGGAATTGGTGCCTGGGGCCTTGGGCCTCTGGCTGAGCTCCCTTGGTGCCTTGGGGGCCCCTGTGGGTGGCAGCTTAGCACTTACAGCCTCTCCTCCAGGTTCCACCCTCCCCTACCTCACCCACAAGTCTGGGAGGTGAGGGGCAGTCCCGGGGACTTGGTTCTGCCTGCAGAGCTCTTCCTCCCTCTCTCCCAGACCAACACAGGCATCCAGAAGAACCTGGAGCAGGAGATCATCCACTACAACTTTAAAACCTCTTTCTTTGACATCTTTGTGAGTCACCTTGGGCGATCCTGGGGCCCTGGGGGTGCAGAGGGAGCAGGGAAATGACTCTGGCTGGGTTCTCTTCTTCCTGCAATTCCTATGCAGTCTGACCCCATCCTTGGGGAGCCCTCAGTCTTCAAAAAGCTTCTTCAGTGAGGCCCTGCTTTCAGAGAGCCCCAAGTGGGAGGGAGAAGATGAGACCTCTGTCCAAGGAGGTCACATCCGAATTGTCCCAAAGAAACGCTAATTCAGCCATTCTCTCCTGGGGCGTGCACACCCACATGGAGGGAGGGGAGACCAGCCTGCCGCAGAGTGGGGGGCATTGGCTACCTGTGATGGCTTAGCTCCCACCCCCCACCAGGTCCTGGCCTTCTTCCGCTTCTCTGGACTGCTCCTGGGCTATGCCGTGCTGCGACTCCGGCACTGGTGGGTGATTGCGGTAAGATGCCACTTTCCTGGCAGCTCTTGGGCCCTGGCTGGTACAGGGGATGGGATGAAGGAGGACTCACTCCCCAGCCTCTGCTTTCCTTCTCTCCCTCCTTCCCTCCCCTGGGCAGGTCACTACACTGGTGTCCAGTGCATTCCTCATTGTCAAGGTCGTCCTTTCTGAGGTCAGTGGCTCAGGGTCTGGCTGGTCTGGTGGGCATGTGGCCTAAGGGATGGGCTTCTCCTAAAAAAGGACCATTTCTCTGATTTCTCTGTCCCTGTTGTCAGGATCGGGGGGTGGGCAATCCAGTCCTTTGGTATCTCCAAGGAATCATCTTCACCTGCTTCCCCCACTTATCCCCCTGCACCCCCAAGAATCAGGAAGTTCTTCCTCCAGCCTAACCTCAGTTTACCCTGCTGCAGACTTAATCCATCTCAGGGGCATGTGCCACAGAGGGTTACCAAGCAGCTGGTCCCAGGCACAGGGTCTGTGCTAGCTTGGCTGGCCAGAGTTGGTGACCCCAGGACGGGACTCTGGTTTGGGGTGACTGCTGACTCCCTGCCATGGAAGTCAGCGCCCTCCCTCCACAGCTGCTCAGCAAAGGGGCATTCGGCTACCTGGGCTACCTGCTCCCCATCGTGTCCTTTGTCCTCGCCTGGTTGGAGACCTGGTTCCTCGACTTCAAAGTCCTACCCCAGGAGGCCGAGGAGGAACGATGTGAGTGCTGGGGGCTGGGAGGCTGCGGCAAGGGTCATCCCAGTCAGTTCTCAGCCACTTGCCCCTCTGAGCAGCCTCCAAGAGCCTGGGGTGAGCCTGGGGCGGGGGTGCCCCAGGCTGCTAAGGCATGACTGTCCTCGGTCTGGGACGATGGCTGCCTACATCTGCTCCTCCAGGGTATCTTGCTGCCCAGGCTGCTGTCACCCGTGGACCCCTGCTGTCCTGTGGAGCTCTGTCCGAGGGCCAGTTCTATTCACCCCCAGAATCCTTTGCAGGTGAGGGCTGGTGGGTGGCGGAGCTACCTTCAGGGAGGGGCCTTGTGAGGAGCGGGGTGGGCTGGGTCTGTTCTTTTTATTCCTTCTAGCAGGCTCCCTGGGGAAAGCCAGCAACCCTCTCCCACACGCTTTTATCCCCCACATCTTGCACTCACGTACCCGACCCCCACTACCTCCTTGCACTCTCTCCCCACCCCCTTGCCATTGTCATCCGTGCTTGTTTTCTGCAGGGTCTGACAATGAATCAGATGAAGAAGTTACTGGGAAGAAAAGTTTCTCTGCCCAGGTATTTGGCTGCCTACCCCGCCCCCTGCCCTCGGAAAGGGCACCCGCACAAGGGCCAGCAGTGGGCTCGGCCAGGGTAGGCAGGGGGTTCCCAGTAGAGGCTAGACCTCGGGCAGCATGAATGCCAGGCAGTGCCTGTCCATCCGAGTGTCTGCCTCACTGTTGGTCAGGCCCCTGGCCTGCCTCATGACTGGGGACACGGGAGGAGCCGCTACAACCACAGACCCCAGGAGACCGCAGGGCCCAGGAGGCCAGCCCAGGCCCCAGATACTCTGGGTCAGCCTCCGCCAGGGGTGTGTGAAGCGTCTAGAGAGAGAACAGGCTGCTGACAAGGTAGGGTGCAGGCCCCAGGCTGACCCCTTCCTGCCTCCCCCTCCCGGCCAGGAGTGGGAGTACATCCGCCAGGGGAAGGAGGCCACAGCGATCGTGGACCAGATCTTGGCCCAGGAGGAGAACTGGAAGTTCGAGAAGAATAATGTAAGAAGCCCCTCTCCCACCTGCTCCTCCCATGTGTGTTTCTGTTTCCTTTTCTGAGGCCTGAGAAATGAACCCAAGGATTTCATGGCTTAGAAGCAGATTCCTGCCCCAAGAGAGGGAGCTAGGCCCCCCGGGTCGGCCATTCCGCAGGAGGCCGGGTGGGATGTCTCCCCTCCACCCCTGACCCCGTCCTCCCCTCCCTGCCGCTCTGCTCCCTCAGCTCCAGGCTTTGAAGGGGAAGCCAGGCTTCTGTCCTATGTCCGGTGTTTTATTTCATGATCAAAACAGCATTATCTGCAAAGATTGCAGAGAGCTTGGAAAACAGGGAAACCTCTCCAGTCCCTCTCTCTGGCCAGCTCCCTTGGCAGCCCTGGTGGCCTGGAGACACGGCTCTTTGGGGTTGCAGCCGCTGGTGTGCTCTTGTCTTTTAACTGAATATCAAAGCCTGTCTCTCCCCCATGCTGCACATTGGTTAGAACCACCGTTTGGTAACAGCTGCTCAGATACCCGCAAAGTCCTGGAGTCTTCCACCCTGAGCTGTGGAAAACCTGCCCTGCCTGTCACCCTTCCTGTGCCACCAGCCCACTCCTATGCCCTCCACCTGCTCTCCACCCTCCCTGCTACCCTTCTGTCCCTGCCACAGGAATACGGAGACACTGTGTACACCATTGAGGTTCCCTTTCATGGCAAGACATTCATCCTCAAGGTGAGTGCGGGAAGCGCGTATCTTGGAGCCTCCTGTCTGGGGCTCCAGGAAGGGGCCGAGGGGTTCTCTGGCAGGTCCCCTCAACCAAGAGGGAAGGGCTGGGGTGCCCAAGCGTATCTGGCCCTCCTGCCCCAGACTTTCCTGCCCTGCCCTGCGGAGCTGGTGTACCAGGAAGTGATGCTGCAGCCCGAGAGGATGGTGCTGTGGAACAAGACGGTGACTGCCTGCCAGGTGAGCCCAGTCTGGCCACCTCTCATGACATGGATCAGGGCATAGTCAGGCTGCAGGGGACTTGGGTCGTGTCACCAAACCACTCTGTGCCTCAGCTTCTCCATCTGTGAGATGGAGACAGTGGTCACAGCACCTCCTGGAGAGGCCAGGAGGGCGGGAGGGAGGAATGCGCACAGAGTGCCGGCCCAGGGCCTGTGAATGGCAACAGCTCTGAGTACAGCCTGGGCAGAGAGGAGGCTGGCCTGGAGTGTTCCTGTCCCTGGGGTGGGTTGCACCTCATGTCTGCCCTGACGGCCCTCAGATCCTACAGCGAGTAGAAGACAACACCCTCATCTCCTATGACGTGTCTGCAGGGGCCGCGGGCGGTGTGGTCTCCCCCAGGTGAGCACCCGCCAAGCACCCTGCTCTCTGTCAAGCCTCCTGCAGTTGGATCTTGGGCTCAGCGCCCTCCATCTAACCCTCCTTCCCCCAGGGACTTTGTGAACGTCCGGCGTATTGAGCGGCGCAGGGACCGATACCTGTCCTCGGGCATTGCCACCATACACAGCGCCAAGCCTGCCACGCACAAATATGTCAGGTGAGCCTCGCCTTGCCCGGGGCCATCCCAGCCAGCCCCTCCCCCGGGAGCACTGAGCAGTGCAGGGTACACTGTGTACAGCCCGGACAGTTTCTCCTGCTGAAGCTGGGTTCCTGTTCCCTGTCCCACTGAGCTCTGCCCCTCCCGGCCCCTAATCCTGCTAATCTTGCCGCTCTTTCTGCGGGGGTGGGGGAAGTGGAGAGTTGGAACCAAGCCACCAAGGCTGGAGGGGATGTGTGCAGGGGGTAGCTGGGTAGACCATGGGCGGGGACCAGTGCAGGGAAGGGGCCTGGGAGCCACGTGGTTAGCTGGGCTGTTCGACCTGAGCTGGAGGCAGTGAGCTCTGGGTATCATTTTCCTGCCTAAGGAGACCCGAGTCTCCTTTCCTCCTCCTCACCCTGTCTCTGCTGCTTTGCCTTTCTCCTGGAGCAGCTCAGAAGTCCTCCCAAAGGGAGAGGAGTCACAGTCTTCCTGCTGCCTGTCCCTGGGCTTCCTCCAAATCTTCCCCACTGTCCGATCTGAGACTGCGGTGCTGTGGGTGGCCCCTCCCATAGACCTCGCTCCTCCCCACCCCCTCCTGGGGCTCCGGCAGAGAGCACTGGTCTTTGAATATGAGACTGGGCTCTGGTCTTGGCAGACTTGCTGGGTGACAGGACAAACTCATTTCCTCCCTGGGTGCCAACTTCCTTGTCTGTGGCGTAGACCGAAGCATGTGCAGTGGGGCTATGGGAAAGTGAAATGTCAAAGGGATGTGAACTGTACAGCCCAGGCCCTGAACGCCCCTTCCCAAGAAGGTGCCCCAAGTGAGAAGTGCCAGCTCAGCCCTCTCCATCACAGCCAGAGCTGACCTGGAATCTCTGGGGCGAGTGGATGAGGGCTGGGAAGGTGGTGAGCTCCCTGTCACTTGGGGTGTGCAAGCACCAGCAGGCTGTTATAGGAGGATTCGAGCATCAGAGAGTGGGTGAGGGTGGAGGGCTGATACTGCAGCCTCTGGGACACCTGTGCTAAGCCTTATTCAAACAGGGTAGTAGTTTCTAGACCAGCATCTGCCTTCCCTCTTCCACTCCAGTCTAAGCTGGGCCAAGAACAGGGTATGTGGGTTGTCAGGGGCATGGAACTTGCTCAGTTCCAAAAGTCCCCCCAGTGGTGCCTCTCTCCTCAGGGGAGAGAATGGTCCCGGGGGCTTCATCGTGCTCAAGTCGGCTAGTAACCCCCAAGTCTGCACCTTCATCTGGATTCTCAACACAGATCTCAAGGTGGGGTGCTGGGCGCTGCTAGGTGGGCTTTGTGGAGAGGACTCTGCTGCTGACTTGGTGGCTGTGTGACCTTGGGGTTCTCTACCATGCTCGGGGCCTCCCCTGCTTTCAGCCTCCTTTCTTACTTGAAAATGGGGCACAGGGTCCTGGTGGTCATTGTAGGGCACGTGCCCCTCTTCTTACCTCTGATTCCTGAGGTCCCCAGGAGGGGTGGCTGGCTGCCAGGCCAGCCTCGCCCGGGTCTGTTTGTGTGGCTGGTGCCAAGACCTGGGCACAGCATGTTCTTCCTGCCAGGGGTGGGGGGAAGGGGTGGCCCAGGCTGGATTCCAGAGCTGCACCTGCATTCTGGCCCAGAGCACCCCTGCTGGTGCCACCTGTGAGGGCAGAGCTCCTGCTGAGGACAAGCCTTCATGTAACTTCTGCCTGCCTTCCCCCAGGGCCGCCTGCCCCGGTACCTCATCCACCAGAGCCTCGCCGCCACCATGTTTGAATTTGCCTTTCACCTGCGGCAGCGCATTGGAGAGCTGGGGGCGCGCGTGTGACGATGCCTCCTTGCCCACCCTGCAGGCCAGGGTCCTGTCACCACGGCCTCCAGAGCCAGAAAGGGGGGCAGCTGGGCTTCCTGCTGCTCACATAGGACCTGGCCCCAAGCTGCCACCCTCCACTGAGCCACTCTGCTGGAGCCACCGCCCTGGGCAGGTGGAGGGTTGAGTGCTTGGACTTGGGGGCTCTGCTGGCCAGAAGAAGTGGGGTCTGTCCTGCTCTTGTTTTAATGGAGTGTCCCCACCCCCTGGAGGAGGAGATTTCTGTCCCCTACCCTGCCAGGCGCAGAGTCTGGGATGGGAGCCTCAGACCTGGTTGGCGGGGTCAGGGCCCTGGGCAGGACAGGTCGGGGCTGCTTGTCACTGGTGTTAAGGTGAAAGAGCCCTTCGTCTGCCTGCTCTCTCACCACGGTTTTTTAGGATTGTTTAAATGGTCTGGGACCTTTTTCCATACACACTTGTGGGGGAGTGGGTGGCAGATGGGGCATTGCGGGTGCTGGCAGTGTGTCTCTGCCTCTCCCAGGTTGTTTCCCTCCTCCGAGGGCCTCCTTGGGGACCTTTGTAATTTGAGCCAATTAAAAATATGAACTTGGAACAAAGAAAGCAACCCCTCCCTCTGCCTGGCCCCTTGAGGGAGAGGAGGGCAGCACTTAGATGGGGAAGGAGTGAGCAGCGACACACAGCCCAGCCTCGAAGTCACAGGAGGGCAGAGCCAGTGGGAGCATTTCCTGGAACACTCCTCCCCCTGCCTGACCGTTCAAGTGAGCAGATGACAAGTCAGACAAAAATGCCCCCCCCACTCCCTGCCAGGCGTCAGGGCAGGTTAAGGTCTCCAGCCCAGGATTGGGGGGGTAGGGGGAGGTGCCCGGCGGTGCCGGCCTTGACTGTTTGGGGGGCCTGGAGGTGGGGCCTGAGCTCTGGGATCCCAGCCACTCAGAACCCTGAGCCTCTCGGGCGCCACTCGCCCACCCCCTCCACCCCTGTGGCCCACACCAGGGGCAGCGTGGAGCCTGGGCTCCCAGGCATGGGCCAGGACACTGCCCTCCTCCCTCCCTGCCTGCAGGCTTCCCAAGGAGCCACCTTGTTTACAGCCAGGTGGATCCTATCTTGGTCCTGCCTAGGTGTGTGACCCTGAGCAGCCTACCTCTACCTCTTAGACGCTCTTTCCTACTTTGTGAAAATGGGACTAATGTCATACGGTTGGTATCAAGAATCAGGCATAGTGCCGCAGTAATCAATAGTATGCAATTCTGCACCTAGGTGGGTGCCCACGGGCCTTACCAGCTGCCGGGTATCTGCTGTCCCCACAAGGTCCTCAGCTCAGCTGTCACTGCCTCTTCTGGTGCCCTTTGCTTTGTCTACTCAGCAATGCCCTCATTCCTCATCCCCCCATAACCCCCCCACCTGTGTGCTAGCCTCTTGCACCGTGAGTTGCTAGCTTTGGGTACCGAACTGTCCCTATAGCCGTCTTTCTCCCCTGCTCCCCCTGAATGAGAGCCAGCCTCCCGGGGTGCACATGGAGCTGGGTTCCAGAGCTCTCCTGGCTATTTCACTGTGGCCAGAAAGTGGGGCCCCAGGAGGGGCAGAGACTGACCCATGGTGACATAGCCTATTTATGGCCAATTTGGGGCTGGAGCCAGGTCTCTGACTAGCATTCGTCGGGGCCCCAGAGTCCCATTTCACCCCAGGTGAGGTGTTGAGGCAGAGCTGGGGGCTTCTTCCACCCCTCTGGCCCACCGTAGGGGATCACTTCTCTGACTACTGGCCACGGGGAAGGAAGACACCTTGGGGCAAAGGTTCCTGGGGCAAAGGTTCATGCCCCAGGGTCCCAGGTGTGGCACTAACATCCGCCACCCCTGCTGCTGTGGCAGTGGTGGTCAGGGGCTAGGCCTTCAGTGCAGGCACCTGAGGACATAGTTGTACTGTTTCTCCTGGTCAAGGGGCACCGTCTGAGAATGTGCCCTTGAGCCCAGGCAGAGGAGAGAGCAGCGGGGGCAGGACCTGGCAGCCTGGTGCAGAGCGCAGAGGGTCACCGGTGCCTGTCCTGTTTACTGACAAGCTGCTGTCCTCCCTGGGCAAGGGGGTGAGGGTGGGGCAGAGGGCAAGTGCCAAAGGGGCACGAGGCTGGGCACGTGGCTGGTCTGAGACGGTGTCTGAGGAGTGTAGGGCACCAGAAGGTGTTGCTCTGAGGACCCCAGCCCCAGACCTCCGGCCTGGGGGCAGCCAGGGTCCAAGTACCCCAGCCCCTGCCCTGGGCCCAGAGTCCCCCCATCAGTGAGTCTTGGCTCTGCTTATAGCATCTGATGACAGAGGGGCTGAAAATAGCCCCTGGAGAAGGGGGAGGAGGAGGTTATTTAAAGGGCCTGGGAGGAGCAGAGCAGAGAGAGCGTGAGGAGTGATCATGGCCACTTCAGAGCTGAGCTGCCAGGTGTCCGAGGAGGACTGTGAGCGCCGAGAAGCCTTCTGGGCTGAGTGGAAGGATCTGACGCTGTCCACACGGCCTGAGGAGGGGTGAGTGTGGGTCAGCGGGAGTCGCACCTCTGCTCCCCCAAAGCACCCTCCCTGAGCCACATGGGGCCAGAGTACAAAGCCCTGGAGAAGTTTCAGGGGGTGGGGACAGGAAGAGTGCCTACTGGGGAGAGCGAAGCGGAGTCACCCCTCCTGCCCCAGGTCCCAGGAGCCCCCTACCCAGCCCGTGACTGGAAAGCAACCGCTCCCCGGAGCTCAGGGTCCCCTCCCCTCTCCTTCACAGTTGCTCCCTGCATGAGGAGGACGCCTGGCGGCGTGAGACCTACCACCAGCAGGGGCAGTGCCAGGCGCTGGTGCAGCGTTCCCCCTGGCTGGTGATGCGGATGGGCATCCTCGGCCGTGGGCTGCAGGAGTACCAGCTGCCCTACCAGCGGGTGCTGCCGCTGCCCATCTTCACACCCGCCAAGATGGGTGTCACCAAGGAGGAGCGCAAGGACACCCCTGTCCCACTGCAGGATCTGCTAGCACTGGAGACAGCCCTGGGTGGCCAGTGTGTGGATCGCCAGGAGGTGGCTGAGATCACCAAGCAGCTGCCCCCTGTGGTGCCTGTCAGCAAGCCTGGTGCCCTCCGTCGCTCCCTGTCCCGCTCCATGTCCCAGGAAGCACAGAGAGGCTGAAAGGGACTGTGACTCGGCCTCCACTGTGCTCGCCCTGGGCTGGGCCCTTCCTAGCTAGGACTACAGAGGGGAGCTGCTGGCCATGGATGCTTTGTAGTTTGCCCAGAGTTGGGGGCTAGAGGAGGAGGGAGCCAGAGGCCAGGATGCCTGAGTCCCCGGAATTCCCAAAGGGAGGGGGGCAAAGACGGTGGGTGCTGACGGGGGAGAGCTGGGGGCAAGCGCAGCCTAGTACCCCAGCCCCAGCGGAAAGGACAAAAAAAAAAGATGCTGGTGAGGTTGAGAGGTGCCTGAGAGGAGTGATCCTGGTCCAGGTTTCAGCTTCAGAGAAAGACTAGGAAAAGTGTGAGGGGATCTGGAACACTCTAGGCAGGAGGCTTGGAGAAGACTGGAGGGAGGGGGACGTGATGAGGGCAGGGGCAGGCATAGTGGGGCCCCCAGCACGCTGTTAGCGCTACAATAAATGCTCAGTCGTGTTAGAGTCTTGTCTCTTGCCTTGTGCTTGTGGGGCAGCCCATTGGTGTCCCCCCCCCCGCCATGCCCACTTCTGGGAACAGGCTCTGTATGTGAGCTAAATATGGCAGAGGTGGTGGGTACGCTCCCTGCCTGGGGGGGGGGCAGGGACAGAGCTGTAAACAGGGTGGCTGTCTATCTGGTCCCCCTCTTGTCCCCTGACTCTGCTGCCCAGTCCTGGCTTCCATGTCCAGCACCCTGGCATGGGACAGTGCCCAGCAGGCCAGCTGGCATCAGGGTGTGTTTCAATGATGTCTCCTGGAGAATATGGAGGGGGCTGGCACCAGGACTGTCCTTGGCTGTGCCTCAGGGTGTGGATGGGGTCAGTGACCCTAAGGCTGACCTTCCTCTCAGTTCTTAATCCAGACAGAATCAATCCTTGGCTGGGGTCAGGTGCTCCACCCTCCTTGCCCTGGGAGGTCAGGTTCCTGTCTGTGACCTCTACAGCTGTTGTGGTGACTCATGTCCCAACCTGGCTGCTTCACCCAATGAGGCTTTCCCCTTGGGACAAGGAGGATCAAGGCGACCAAGAACCTATCTGGGCAGGGGCTGCCCAGGGCAGAGGGGCACTGGATGCTCCAGAGGGGTCTCACTTCAGGAAGACCGTGGAAATGGTGTGGGCAGAATCGATTTCCCATTTGTGGGGACAGGAGAGAAGACACTGGCATCTTGACAGCCAGGTACCTGGAGCGCCCAGCAGGACCTACAGGCGTGGCCTGGCTCGCTCCCGCAGAGGAGGGCTGGAGTGTGAGCTGCAAGGGGAGAGGGGTCAGAGACCTCAGACCCGCCCGACCCCAAATCTGCGGATGCCCAAGGGCCCGGACTGCGCCCCCTGGTGGCCCTGGCGGGCCCCGGAGAATGCGCCTCGAGCCCTCCGCCAGCACCTGGGTCCCGCGCTGTGGATGTGGGGGGAACATCCCGAACCTTCTGTCTTGGGCAGCCCCCAGATAAGCGGCGTGGAGCCCGCGGGGCCCGCGGGGGAGGCCGGGCTGTTCCGCCTGCTAAGTGCATTAGCCCCTCTCGCCTCCTCTATCGCTGCTGCCATCGAACGGGCGGGGCCCGAGCCTGGCTCTGGGGCACCCAAACGACCGCAGCGGAGGCCAGAACGTACTGTCCTTTCTGGAGTGGAGGGAGGGGGCGCTGGAGGATGAGGGTGGGATAGGAAAGGACAAGGAGAGGATTGGAGGAGGGGCGGAGAAGGGAAGTTGGGGTGACATTACTAAGGAAAGGGTGGGTGTTGAAAAGGACTTCCCGGAGGAAGGGGAGCCTGGCCTGGCGGAGGTCTGGGGGGCGCCGGGAGACGGGGACTGGGGAAGTGGCTAATTCAAACCATGGGGACGAGGCAAGGGGGTGAATGGCGGCAGGGAGCTGGAGAGAAGATGGACGGGAGGAGCCGGGCCGGCGGGGATGTGGAGAGGAGCTGAGGCGGGGGGCGCGAGGCGGGACTAAGACGGGCAGGTGAGGCGGAGGGTGGGGGGCGACGGGAGCAAGTGCCGAGCGGTGTGGGGCGGGAGCTGAGGTCCCCGCGGCCGCCCCCTCACCTCCGGTGTGTCTGCTGTTCGGACACTAAAGGAGATGGATGGGGTGGGGGAGACGTGGCCCCGGGCGTCTCGTCACTCAGCTGCCGCCCGTCGCGGAGGGGCCGGGCCAGGGGTCTGGCGGTAGATAAAGGAGCCGCGGGGCGAGCGGCGGACAGCGCGGGTCGCGCGGCAGCAGCATGAGCGAGGCAGACGCGAGCCACGCCTCGGGAACGGCCCCTGACTCGGACCCGGGCCGGGCGGCAGTGGCCTCGGCCTACCAGCGCTTCGAGCCGCGCGCCTACCTCCGCAACAACTACGCGCCCCCTCGCGGGGACCTCAGCAGCCCGGACGGCGTCGGGCCTTGGAAGCTGGGCTGCTTGGCGCAGACCTTCGCCACCGGTGAGCGCGGGGAAACGGAGGCACGGGGGACAAGAAGTCACAGGGAACGGCAGGGCGCAAGGAGAGACAGAAAAAGAGAATGAGAGGGCGAGAGAGGCGGGTGGGGATCAAGAAGCAGCAAATAGAGAGAGAGGAGCAGCATCCCTTGGGAGAGGGCAGAGAAGAGAGGGCGGCGAGGGAATAATGCTCAGAACTGAGGGCCGAGGTGGGGGATGCAGCAGGGAAAGAAATAGAGGCAGAGATTGGGGAGGAGAGAGAGAAACAGCGGGCGCTGTCGGGATTTCCCCACTAACCCTCACCTGCAGGCAGTTTCCTAGAGGTCGCACCTGATCCTCTGAGAGGTTAAGTTCCTTTCCCAAGGTACGTGAGTCCGTGTTGGAGCCAGGACTCGGCCAGGTTGTCTAACTCTGAGCCAGTGCTTTTTCCAGACAGAGCCACACTTACCGAGAGAAGGAGCCAGAGAGTGGGAGGGAAGAGCAGGTAAGGAAGGGGTGACTGAAGCAGGCCTGGCACCAGGACCCTCTTCCTCTGTCCCGCTCAGGTGAGGTGTTTGGACGCACGCTCATTGACATCGGTTCAGGCCCCACCATATACCAGCTGCTCAGCGCCTGTGCCCACTTTGAGGACATCACCATGACAGATTTCCTGGAGGTCAATCGCCAGGAGCTGGGGCTCTGGCTGCGGGAGGAGCCGGGGGCCTTCAACTGGAGCACATACAGCCAGCACGTGTGCCTCATTGAGGGCAAGGGGTAAGGGCTAGAGGGTAAGGGCCAGGGCAGAGGGCTTCCCATAGAGTGGCTGGTAGGGGGCACAGAGGACTGAGCGTGGGGCAGTCCTGAGCCGCGCCATGTGCCCCTGCACAGTGAGTCCTGGCAGGAGAAGGAGCGCCAGCTGCGAGCCCGGGTGAAGCGGGTCCTGCCCATCGACGTGCACCAGCCCCAGCCCCTGGGCGCTGGGAGCCTGGCACCCCTGCCTGCCGATGCCCTGGTCTCTACCTTCTGCTTGGAGGCTGTGAGCCCAGACCTTGCCAGCTTCCAGCGTGCCCTGGACAACATCACCACGCTGCTGAGGCCAGGGGGGCACCTCCTCCTCATTGGGGCAGTGGAGGAGTCATGGTACCTGGCTGGGGAGGCCAGGCTGACGGTGGTGCCGGTGTGTAAGGAGGAGGTGAGGGAGGCCCTGGTGCATAGTGGCTACGAGGTCCGGGACCTTCGCACCTACACCATGCCTGCACACCTCCGGACAGGTGTAGATGATGTCAAGGGCATCTTCTTTGCCTGGGCCCAGAAGAAGGTGGGGGTGTGAGGGCCCAATGTGCTAGTGCCCTATGCCCCCAGCCACTCAGATTCCCTATTCTCTGAGGTGACACCTAATAAAGAAGTCCCTGCTTCTGAGTGTCAGTGCTGTCTGTGGCTCTCCTGGAAAACAGCAAGGGCCCAGAGATCTCTTCTGAGTGTAGGGGTGTGGGAGGCACCAACCCTAGGCCTTCCTTTTTTCCAGAAGCTTCCTTGAGGGTAGCTTTCTATAACCACTCATTCTTCCCAAACTAAGGCAGGCCAAGGTCAGGGGCACTCATTCGCCTTGTGCAGTGCACCAGGCACTTGAGATAGACAATTATGTCTATCGCTTCATGCAGTCCTGCATTCAGCAGTAGGTCCTGGCGGCCCATTTTCAGGTGAAGCTCAGAGACGTTAAGTAACAAATAACAGCAGCCTGGCTCAGATTAGAAAGGGGGAGAGTGGGGAAACTTAGAAGATTGAAGTGGAATTTGCAGGCGGTATTGCAATCTAAGCACAAAGGCCAGGGCAGTAAGACGGAGGAAGTGACAACAGTTCCCTCCCCCAAGCTGGACTTAAGCTCTGCCCAGCTCTGCACCTGGTCCCAACCCCCACCCCCAGGGCCCCAGGTGGATACCCCACCTTTGTCTACTGCCTCCAGCCAGTTCTGGGTCCTCTCCTTCCCGCCGGCACCCCCCACCCCGCCACTACTCACACAGATGAGCTGAGCAAGGGTAGGTGAGGCTGAGAATTGATTTATTAAGCATATCCCTTGCTACCCTCCTACTTTAAAATCATTTTCAGTATCAAAAGAACCTAACATAGGCCACCCAAGTCCCTGAGGTTGGAGTCCTAGCAAGCTCCCCTCCCTCAAGGAGGGACAGGGGGGCAGGAACAAAGCAAAATCCAGTCTCCCTGCTCCAATCACAGAGACTGCTTTTGGCATGGAACCTTCTAGAGCTCCACATTCTACTCTTGTGCTGCAGGACTGTGCCAGGGCTGCCAGCAACTGGCAGGGAGTCACCTTTACTGGGATGCAGGCACCACCTCCTGCCTGCCCTGGGGCTCCCCTGGGACAGTTAGCCCCTCTGGGGAGAGCAAAAACCAGACCCGGCCATAAGCTTTCTCCCTTCCTCCCTCCGATCGGCCGGTCCCTCCCAGAAGTCCAGGCTGCAGCAAAGGGGCTGGCAGCAGGGAAAAGGGGTTCGAGGGGGAGCCCAACTATGCGAAGGTGAGGAGACAAGGAGGCTGGAGAGAGCCCCAGGGATCCACATTTTCCTTCCTCTGCCCCTGAGGGGCTGGTTCTGGAGGATGCTCTTAAGCTGTGTGGGGGCCCTGTGAGGTTTGGAGGTGGGTGGCAAAGGCGCATGGGACAGGAGCACATCCACACACAGGCAGCCTGGACACCTGGCCCCCCGGCCAGAACATGGGGATATCATGGCTGTCTGCCTGGCTGGGGCCTCGGGCAGAATCAGTGCTCAATAATCAATAATCAATAATATTGGCCGGGTACTGTGGCTCACGTCTGTAATCCTAGTACTCTGGGGGGCCGAGGTGGGAGGATCGTTTGAGCTCAGGAGTTTGAGACCATCCTGAGCAAAAGCGAGACCCCATCTCTACTAAAAATAGAAAGAAATTAATTGGCCAACTAAAAATACATAGAAAAAATTAGCCAGGCATGGTGGTGCATGCCTGTAGTCCCAGCTACTCGGGAGGCTGAGGCAGGAGGATGGCTTGAGCCTAGGAGTTTGAGGTTGCTGTGAGCTAGGCTGACGCTATGGCACTCTAGCCCGGGCAATAGAGTGAGATTCTGTCT
>CAUYRT010059130.1:0-31690 GCA_963574885.1 Lepilemur ruficaudatus
CCTGTGGAGCTTCCATTCTGGGGGCGGGAGGCAGAAACCAGCAACAGAGAGACAGACTATACGGAAATAAGTGATAAAACATGAAGCATGTTAGAGGGGACAGAGGCTATGGAAGGAGAAAAAAGCTGGGTTGGCAGATAACAAATGAGGGGCGGGGGCTGCAATTTAAAATAAGGTGGCCAGGTATGGATGCGGAAAGATAGGAACACTCACACACTGCCGGTGGTACTGCAAGCTAGTACAACCTCTATGGAAAGGGATATGGAGATACCTCAAAGAACTAAAAGTAGCACTACCATTTGATCCAGCAATCCCACTACTGGGTATCTACCCAAAGGAAAAAAAGACATTCTATAATAAACACAGCTGCATTAGAATGTTTATAGCAGCACAATTCACAATTGCAAAGATGTGGAAACAACCGAAGTGCCCATCAATACATGAGTGGATTAACAAAATGTAGTGTATGTATACCATGGAGTGCTACTCAGCCATAAAAATGATGAACTCTCTCTTGTATTATCCTGGATGGTGCTGGAGCCCATTCTTCTAAGTGAAGTATCACAAGAATGAAAAAACAAACACCACATGTACTCACTATTAAATTGGTACTAATTGATCAACACGTGCACATGTGGGAAGTAACATTCACAGGGTGTGGTGCAGGTGGGAGGGGAGGGGGAATGGGTTAAGCCACACCTAACGGATGCAGGGCACACTGTCTGGAGGATGGGCCCATCCCAATTTAACAGTTTGCAAGCAACGTTTTAAAAATGAAACAGAATAGAAGAACAGAATACATATTTGAGTGCATAAGAATGGTTTCCTAAAACATTTGTTTTACATATATACATACACACATATGCACATGTTCTCACACACATATATATTCCCTATCATGGGGCATGGACTGAAAGAGTTTGAAAGCTGCTATTCTCAAGCAGTGTTCCTCTAAAGATGGTTGTAAGGAGCGTTTTACTAACTTTAGTAATTTGCCAACCACTGTCACCATTTTTGCCATATCAGAATACCACTTGTACCATTACTTACTGAATACTTGTCTTTGAGTTGGCTCACTTTAACCATTTTAGCCTCATTGTAACAGCAATATTCAGAACGTTTACATTTAAAACTATGTATTTTACTTTTTCCCTACCTAAACCATGTCCCAAATGAGCACTATGTTTTGGGAAACGCTGGTGGCAAGGGGTGTCGTGCAAAAGCACTTTCCCAAAGTAAAGCTGGGAGCCAGAAAAGCTGTGTAACATTGGGTGAGTTCCAACCCCTCTCTGGGTCCCTTTCTACCCCTGGAGGCAGGCCTAGTCCCATCACCCAGCTTTCCAAGTTCTTGTGGTTGACCTTCCCACAGTGGCCACCTCAAGTAGCAAAGGACAGGCCCTGTCTGCTTGTAGACTGGCTTGGGATCTTTCTTGGGATATAACCACCAGTAGAGGAGGCCAGGGCGCTGTATCTGCCTTTCTCTGTGAGCTGCATCCTGCTGCTGCCCCAAATTTGCAGAATTTCCTTTCTTGTCCAGCTTTGATTCCATTGATGGGATTAGGCGCCCCCCACGGCCATGTCCTTTGATGTGGTCAGGGGGTAGCAGGGAGATTTCAGGCCCAGGGAGCAAATCTTAATCTTCTGCGGGCTTCTCTGGGATCGGCACTGGATAAACCCATTACATCCCTGCCCTTTCATCCCCCCAGGACACCGGCTCCTCCAGGCTCCTTGAGTCTCAGAGATCCTAAGCGTTTGTCAGATTTAGAGCATGCAATAAAAGGGGAAGAGAAAGCAGAGCGGGAACTCCAGACCCCCTCCAGCACCGGCAGCATCACCAGCGATGTTCAGGGCATCTTCTTCTTTCTTCCCATATAATCCTGGGCTCCCACAAAACCGGGATTACAGAGGCCTGGGGCCAGCGACGGCCCTGCCTGGGCACTGGGCACCTCTGCCAGCACCTGGTTGCCATCTGCCCTCTACTCCTCCCCCGGCTGAGGTTTTTGGGGAGCACCTGCTCCTGCACAGCCGTCTGTCCTGCCCAGGGACCTTACTGTCGGTGTGTAGGGGGACCAACAGTTCAGCAGATCAACCACTCAACCCTCACCCAGTGAGGTTTTGAGGCATATTTGGGTTAATGAGGCCAGGAAAGTGAAGGCAGGAACATAGCGAATATCTATGTCAGACCACAGATATGTCACATTATTTTCTTTAAATTAAATGATTCCAAGGCTTCACGTGAAGAGAGGTGGGGAAACAGCCTCAGTGGTTATTTGGGCTTCCCTATCACCCTCTCCCGCGGTCCCCCAGCCCTGGCCGTCTTGAGGCTGGAGATCTTGGCAGAGGCCTAAGGATGGTCCAGTCAGATCCAGATGCGACGCGCAGTTACTCCCCCACGTCCAGGCTAAGATTGAGAGAGAGATTGGGGCAGCAGGTCCGCATCGGGAGGATTCCACTGACCTTCGACCCTTCTCAATTTCGGGACAGCCAATCCTTAGCCTCGCAGCTTTTCTGTCCCACTCTTCCTCCACAGTCCCCCTAAAGGGACTCAGCTTTTCAAACAGCACAGCCAGGAGAGGTTGTCTGTAGGCAGCTGGAACCGGGAGTTGAAAACACAAAATCAACGTCTCAGGAAGGCATGCTGCCGGCACTATGCTTGGCGCTTTACGTTTATCATCTCGCTGGTTTGCCACCAAAGCGCTGCGGGAATGCTCCAGGTTCCGGATGGGGAGGTGGAGGGCGGCGGCGGCGGGCACCCCACCCGGCGGGGGCGCGGCCCAGAGCAGAGCGGCCGGCAGGGGGCTCCCCGCGCCGGTCTTCGCGGGAGGAAGCGCTGGCAGCGGCTCGGACGGGTCAAAGGAGGAAAAGGGAAAATTACTGGGCTCGGGGGTGGGAAAGGCTGCGTGACTGGGAGGAAGGCACTCGAGACTGTCGGGTCGGGCCCCCAGCATCCGGACCCCATCCCCGGGGCGGCGCGGGCAGCCCAGGACGGGGGCGCCCAGGCGCCCCCACCCCCGCCCGGTCTCGGCTCGCCGGTGCCGCAGGCTGGAGCGGGCGTCGCAGCCGGGGGCGGTGCCGCCGAGGGGCGGGCGGAGGGCGGGCCGGGGCGGGGCGCCGTCCGCTTGGCTCCGGGAGGCGGTGCGGGCGGGCGGTGACCGCGTCCGCCCGCCGGGAGCCGCGGGGCGCGGAGCCTTCCTGATGTGTCACCAGCACGTGGAGCCAGGTCGGGCCGCGCTGGCGAGCGGAACCCCCCCAACTTTCGAGGGGTCTCGCCTCCTCGCTCCTCTCCCCGCTGCGCCGGGCTCGCTCTCCTTGGGGAAGGGGCGACGGCGGCCCCCAGGTCCCGGGCAGGTCGAGTGAGGCCACGGCCCCCGGCCAGGCGCGCACGGGGCGCCCGGAACGTCGGGGCGCGGGCCCGGGCTCGCGGCTACGCTCCTTTGGCCCAAGCGGCGGCGCGGGGTCGGCGGCGCGGGAGGGCGCGGCCTGTGGCTGGAGGCGCCCGCGGCTCGGCCCCCGCCACGCGCCCCGCCGAGCCGAGCGCAGGTAACCCAGGCGGCGCGGACGGAGCGGGGCCTCGCGGGCGCGGCCTGGGAGTGTGGCGAAGTTTCTCGGCGCGTAACTCTTCAGCTCGGGTGGGGCTGCGGGTGGGAAGGCTCTGTCCCCGCACCTCCCCCACCCCCAGCACTGTCCCTCGGCCTGCGCTGGGGCGGCCCCGGGGTGGCCTGGAAGCCGCCACGCGCGCCGAGCGTCTCGTAACCCTTCGAGGGCTGGTTTTGTAGCCCGCAGCCGGAGGTCGGGTGGGGCGGGTGACTTCTCTGGTGGACGCCGCTTGCGGGGAACCCAGAGACTCGGCGGCGCAGAGCGCCCTGCGAAGAGCTGGCAGCCGGACCCAGCCTGAGGAAGCCCGTCGGGGGCGCGCCGCACCCCGAACTCCGAGACGGACGGGAGCTGAGGGCTGGGTCTTTGCGGGCGAGATGAGGTGTCGGATCAACTGGCCTACAAAGTCCCAGTCCTCGGCCCCCAGGACCGGCGTCTCCGCCACGCTCCTCGCCCCGGGCCGGCTTCCTCTGGGCCCGCGTGCGCTCCTCTCGGACTGGCCACCTCTCAGGGCCACACTGGAGAAGGGGTGGCGAGGCGCGTTCGCCGCTGGCTGTGTGCGCGGAGTCGGGAATCCTGCGCTTCGCAGGAGAAATGTGTGAGCTCGGAAGGGTGAGCCGGTCTCTGCGTGCGGTCCGGACCCTTCCGGCGGAGCCCGGTGGCCTCCTGGGCGACCTGAGGTGAGGGGAGAGACGACTCCCCACTCCCCGACAGGCCCGAGCCCAGTCACCAGGACCTGCCCTGCTGCGCTTTCCAGGGCGGCAACCTTGAGCTTCGGGGTGGGGAGGACAGAGCCTGACTTCTAGAGCCTGGGAGGTGGGGTGAGGTGTGGAGGTTTGGCCCCTGTGGAGTGGGAAGACCCTGTCCCTTTTCACCCCACCCCCCCACACCATTTCTTTAAAAACGGATCTCTGTGGACATGTTCCTAATGGCTGGTCTTTTGTTTCTTGGCAAATGCAACATAATGCCAACTGGCTCCAGTCCTCTTCAGGTTTTATGCCGGAATTCCCTTCTCCCTTATACACTCTATTCCTTTAATAAGTTTGCTTCTACTCCCCGCCAAAGAGAAACCCCACCAGCCCCTGAAACCTCGGATTTATCTGGTGTTGCAACTTTTTAGGGTTTTTGTTTGTTTTTGTGTTGTGTTTTGGCTGTCTTGGCAGGGAGGACTGTGAAAAAACATTTCAGGGACACGCAGTGAGGTGGCTTGAACTGTGTGAATGGCAGGTGGACAAAATAGGCCACCTCTGACCCCCTTCTTCCTTGGCTTTGGAAAGCAGGAGAGGTTTCCAGAAGCAGAGAGGAGGGAGAGGGAGAAACCAGCCTGGCTAGGTTGGCCCACCTCTGGCCAGGTTGTGCAAAGACTCATTCGAGAGGCATTTTTTTTTTCCCTCACAGGCTCCAGACCTCTGTGGGCCACGTGTAGAGTAGTCCTTGCAGGCATCCTGCCCATGCCACTGTCCCTGCTTGGTGGCACGTGGGGCTGCAGCAGGGAGAGCCAACTGTATGGAGGGAAAGTCAGGGAAGCTTCAGGGTCACTGAGGCAGGATTGGGCCTGGGAGCCCGGAAAGGGGTATAACCCTATCCTGCAGTTGGCCCAAATTTTGTCCATGTAAGCTTCGTCCTGCAGGCTCTAGTCAGTGGAACGTGCAGATGCCAGAATTACGGGAGAAAAGAAAAGTTTCCTTTGGCCGTCAGGTAGATTCCAAGCGTCTTGACAAATTGTTAGTTTTGAGGTGAAATTCCCTAGGAATGGAACTGATTGGAGGTTCAACTAAAGACCTTGCCCCTAATTAAGAAAAATGCTCTCTTTGGAGCACCGAATCAGGTTGGGAAAACAAAGTTCTCTCTTCAAACCAGCACCTCCCCCAGCCCTGGGGATCAGTATCTGAGAATAAATGAGGTGGAAATCTCCCGAATATTGTGTGGTCATCAACATCCCAGAAGTGCTGGAGCAATGAGATATGGAAAAGCAGGTCCAGCTGGCTGCTTTGCACCCACCTTATAGGGGACAGGCTTGGGGACAGGGGACATAAATCCCGGGGAATAAGGATCCCTGCCCCACCCCAAGCCTGGCTACAGGCGGGCAGTTTTCCCTGCGGCTGTGCCCCTTTCTTTCAGAGTCTGGCCAGGGTTGTATGGATTTTTAGGAAATGACTTGGTACTTCGTTGCTTTGGGGGAAGTGGGTGATTAGGTTTTTCCTTCTTGGGGTTTTCCTTTGCACAATGTGATTGAATCAGCCATGCGGTGGGCTGGGCTAGCCTGGCCTCCAGCGACTAATTTATACTTTGATTTAAGCTGTTGTATTTAGGAACTGTGTTTTAGTCGAGGGTTTTTTGATTTTCCTCTTTCTTTTGAATTCTCATAGTTTTCTGGAGCAGATCCCTTCTTGCCCCCATCCCTGCTTCCAATTCACCCTTCAAAGATGAGCACCTCGAATCTTCTTCTTCCTTTTGAGGGGAAGTGGCTTGAACATCAGACTTGTTTGCCCCAAGCCTTCTTCAGGAAGCAGCTAACTGCAAGGTGGAAAGCTGGCGGGAGGGGAGGGATTTTAGCCAGACCCCCAAGGGAGACCCACGGGAGACTCCTAAAATCCACCTGGACTCCAGGTCCTGCTTACTGGGAGGAAACTTGCATTCCCTCATCTCTTAAGTAAATTACAGCCTGGTGAATAATTAACCTTGCCTCTTCTGGCTTTTTTTTTTTTTTTTTAAAGAAAAATAAAATCCCTGATCTATGGATGATTAGAGGTCAGATTTTGTCCAGCAGGACTGGAATGACAAAGGAAGTATTGGGAGACGCAGAGCCTTTCATCTCCACCCCCAGCAGGTCCTAGCCACTCTGGAAGTTCTGATACTTAGAAGAAACCCCCTCCAGGGTTTCACTGGTGGCCATCCGTGCCTGGCCTCTAAGGCTGCCTCCCCATGTCTCCTCTGGTGCCTCTTTGCCCAAAGCTGAGCTGTCTGAATCCTCCCTGGTGGTGAGGATTCTGTCCCCAACTTTGTCTAGCGACAGCTTGGCCCTTTATACTTCGAGGAGTTGATTCTGCTGCTGGGCTGTGCGCGGGCTGGTAAATATTTGGCCAGACTCAGTTCTTTTACACAAAAGAACAGGGCTCCTAATCTGTGATAAGTCACTGAAAGAGAGTTGTCTCAGGAGACAGGGATCATTTTGGATTCCATGAAGCGTTTTTCTCTCGAAGCAGTCCAGTGTGAGGGCCATAAAGGTGAACTTTGGGTCCACATGTGCTTGGATTCTAACTGCCACTTGCCAGCTGGGTAGCTTTGGCCAAGTGATTTCTCTGTGCCCCAGTTTCTTCCCTTGTGAAATGAGGGTTATGATACCTACCTCATAAGGATGTGATAAGGCTTATGAAAAATGTATGTAGGGTGCTTGGGACAAACCAGTAGCTCTTGCACTGGCAGGCTTCATCCCGGCTCTCTTACTTTGCATCTGTATGTGTTTATGTGCTGGCTGAGAAGGGTGCAGAGCGATTGGGACCTCAGGTTTGTGGGACAGGCAGGTTGAAGGCTGACTCCATTGCTTGCTAATATGTGGCCTTGGGCAACTTAACCCACTGGGAGCAGCAGCCTCCTAATCACGAGGTAGGGATAATATCTGAGATCCCTTCCCCTGAGCCTCAGTCCTCTCGTTTTTTGTTGCACACCAACTACATGCCAAGGAACCAGGCCAGGCAGAGGCTGGGGCGACATCTATGGGTAAGATGGGCATGATCCCTTGCTGCCCACTCGGATTTTTACCCCAGCTCTGAGCGCAGATGAGGGGCATTGTGAGTGCTTGTTGTATAGTGGAGGCTGAGACTCAAAGAGGAAGGGACTCTCTCAGAGTCTGACAATGACATTCAGTGCAGCAGAAGCGGGGACCTCCTGCCTTCTGTGTGCAGCCTCCCAGGTTGGGAGCCTTAGAACAGGAGGTGGATGGGTCTGGATTAGCCAGCCGAGTCCTTAAAGGAACCCTGTTTGCAGATGTGGCGGCCGCGCACATCTGCTCTGCAGTGCCCCCACGCTGAACGGCCGAAAGACTCTTCCAGTTCTGACACCGAGCACGTTTCAGGAAAGGTCCCAAAAAAGGCATTTGGATTGCCACAGCCACTCCAGGCTTGCTCACTCATTCACCTTGTGGGCGAGCCAAATATACTCTAGTAGGACCAGTCAAGCAGGGGACACAATTGAAAGGGGGGTGAGGGAGGAGAAAATAATTGGATATTCCAAAAAGTGCTGCAGAGTAATCATCATGGGAGGAAAAAATCAGAAATTTGTGGGACTTCGGCTTTTTTATGGCTCAGTGATGTTTCTACCTAGAACTTCAAACTGCAGGTGGGGATAGACCGAAGTCTTCTCAGTGCTTAAGAGCCTTTTGTAGTCCTAACTAGCCCTGGGCAGAGGGCAGGGCTCACAGGACCCAGAGCAGGTGACTTCTTACCCAGTGCCATGCTCCCTCCCTCCTCCCTTTGGGGAATTTTGAAATCGCCCTGTAGCCAGCCGGGTTTGAGTTTGCTGCCCAGGAGAGCTGGGGAGAGCAAGCGGTGCCCTGTGGGAAGAGCCACCACCTGATTTCAATCTCAGCTCACTGCTCCGGTCTGAGAGCCCCCTTCTCTGTCGGGGCCGGCGTGACTGGACTGAATAAGCTGCCGCTCTCTTAGCCTTAGCATTCTTCTAAGATTCCGAGCAAGGAGGTGCAGAGAAGGGCACGGGGTGGAGCCCAGGGCTGTGGTTTGGAGGAGTGGGAGGGGTGGGGGAAGGATTCAGAGATGTGCAGCTGGGAAATTTGGATCAGTCTGCGAAGACTCTGTGGTTCATTCTCATGAAACTCAGCTTCCTCTCACTGGATTTCTGCCCTGGGGGCTGTGGGGTTCAAGGGAAAACACTAGCTTTTCCTTCTTGGTGACTGGGGCTTAAATTCTGGTCTCCCAAGCAGACATGTCTCTCTTTTTCCTCCATGTCCATTGTAAGGTAGACTGTCTCTTCCCCCCCCTTCTGAAAATAATTAAATTAACTTGTATTGCTGCAGATTTGCTGGTAGCCCCCGGCTTTCCAGGAGACTGATCTTAAGTCTTTCCCACTTAAGACAGGCAGTTGGGAAAGGGCATTGGCTTTGGAGTCGGGAACCTGGCTCTCTTGTAGCTTACCTGGGTTGAGCCAGTGTTGCCTTTTTGAGACTCAGTTTCCCTGTCTGTGGCAATACATGTCCATTTTGCAGGGCATGTGGAGGATTTAACAAGAAGGCCCGTGTGAACTACCAGGCGTGTAGTGGGGGTGGCACATGTTAGCTCTTCCCAAGTGACACCAGAGTTCATCTCAGCCCCCATGGCGCTGATGAGCAAACCCCAGTTAGTTAGGTCAAAGAAGGACAACCTGAAGCTGGCAAGCCTGCTGCTGGCTTGATATCTGGTAAGAAATCACTGGAAGAAAAGCAAGTCTTTGCTGGGGGTAGGTAGGGGTGGTTTCTGCTTCTTTAGGGAATCACACCCACCACTTGCGGGGAGCGGTGAGGAGGGGGTAGGGGGTAGAGGTGGAGGTCAGAAGTTGCTGACTTTTCTGGAGGTAGGTTCATTGTGCCTAAGCCTGTCGGAGGGGACAGGTTAGTGGGAGAGTCAAGGTGCTATTCTCCTGAATCCTTTCCTGCGGAGCTTGTTGTTGTGGTCGTGGAGGCACGCTTAAAAAAAGACAATGTGGGGCAAGGTGCAGGGGTGCATGCCTATGGTCCCAGCCACTCCGGAGGCTGAGGTGGGAGGATTGCTTGAGCGCAGGAGTTTGAGGCTGTAGTGAGCTGTGATGACACCACTGCACTCTAGCATAGCAGCCTGGGAGAGACAGAGCAGGACCCTGTCTCTCTTAAAAAAAAAAAAAAATCTTTGCTCTTGGAACTTAGAGCATGATTAAACAGATACTTGGAACTAGGATTTGCGTATAAGCAAAATGTTAGTCTTCAACTTGCCTGGCCAGACCACTGCGTGTCTGGGAAAAGTCAACTAGACCACTTGTTCCCAGCTGGTTGGTGTGGAGGGTGAACCCTCCCCTGGCCTGAGACACACACATGCACGCACACGCACACGCACACACTCTCACTCACTCTTCCCTCCTGTGTCTGGTGATGACAGGCATTCATCTTTGCTCAGGTCTGGGCACACGCTAACCTTGGCCAAATCGCTGCATGTTCAAACATCTGGCAAAATACCACATTTTGACAGTGGGCTTTTTTTTATAGAAATAGGGTTAGAGGGGAGCAGTGCCAGGAGGTTGGAAAACCACTTAAGCTTTGACAGTGGCAAGGGGCAGGGTCCAGGATCCTGACTTTGAATGTGAAGGCTGGGGATGGAGCAGCCGCTCAAAATAGAAGGAGCCCTGAGGACCAGATCCCCATTTCCAGAGCCCGAGCTGGGGAGGGGGCTGCCAGCCTATCCTGGCATTCTCTCTTTCGTCCTCTTGGTGGATTTTGTTGTAATTAGACAAGTTGTGACAAATACCCCATTGGACTTTGGGCCGGAGAATTATGAGGAGCCCTGCCTGGAAACCCATGCTCATTCACTTGGGAGCCATAATTAGGCAAGAGAACAGTTCATGGGCCCTTGATTCAATAAAGACCCTTTTATGATGTTGGTTTTTCCCAGAAAAATAATACCACTTTGCTCCGTTTATTGCATTTAGATGTGTAATCATATTAGAGCTAAGCAACCCAGGGGACTGAAGTTACATAGTTGGGGTTGTAGGGACAGAAACCTTTCCTCTCTGTCACAAGGGGCACAGGGGACACTCCTATAGCAAAGACAGGTTTAGATGAGAAAAGCATAACAAATTTATTTCATCAAAGTTTTACAGGACGTGGGAGCTTCCAGAAATGAAGACCTGGTCAGACGCAATGGCTCAAACGCCTATAAGCCAAGCACTTTGGGAGGAGGATCACTTAAGGCCAAGAGTTCAAGACCAGCCTGGGCAACTTAGCGAGACCCCATGTCTACAAATAATATTAATAAAAAACTAGCCAGGCATGGTGGCACATGCCTGGAGTCCCAGCTACTCAGGAGGCTGAGGTGGGAAGATCCCTTGAGCCCAGGAGTTGGAGGCTGCGGTGATCTGTGATTGCACCCCAGCCTGGGCAACAGAATGAGACCCCCGTCTCTTAAGAAAAAAAAAAGAAAGAAATGAAGACCCAGGGAAAACTGTTTTATGCTTAGCTTAGGTTCAGTGAGGAATGGAGAGCTGTGTGGAAATGTGATTGAACAAAAGGTAATAGAGGGAAACCCAGCAGGGCCTGTCTGTTCAGATTCCTCATGGCCTTTCTGCATAGCATCCCTTCTTCCTGGGTATGGGGCAGGACCCCTCTGGAAGGAGGGTCCTCAAGGGAGAAGGGAGAGCCAGGCCTTTCTAGGTATCATGGCTTGTTTTGGGGGAGAGGAATTCTGGTTTCTGTGACACACTGCCAGGGAGAAAGGGGTGAGAGACGGGAAGGCAGGAGAGGTCGGAGAGACCCACATTGGAGGCCTCCCCATCTCCTTTCATTCAAAGTCCTCAGCACGCCAGAGCACCCCACTTTGGGCTATAATTTTCTGAGTCCCAACAGAGTTTTCACCAAAGCCTGTTACTTGGCCTTCAGAGAAAAACAGTCTTCAGAAAAAAAAGAGAATGACAAGGAACGTTTTTGAGGACTTTCTCTTTTGGCATTTAAAGGACATTTTCTGTCTTCAGGGTGAAAAGTGATTGGGGGGGAGGGGGCTGGCGGTGGGTGGGGTGGGAACCAGAAAGTGAAACTAACTTGACTGGCCAGCAGCGCCAGCCCCCCTGGTGCACTCTGCAGTCCTGAATCGGCCAAGGCCACGCGAGCCCTGCGCGGTCCCTCCCCGTTGGGGCATATGATATCTGTCAGATGGGTAGCACGTGTCCTGCTGAGGGCCAGAGACAATGCCCCTGAGGATGCCTGTGTCCTCTCCACAAGGAGTCTCGGTGCCCTCCACGGGGACGGCAGGGCTGCAGGATCCGGCATTTGCAGGTGACATTTCTCTGTCTCCCCGCTGTGAGGGGCAGTCAGCCCTGACTGAATAGAGTCCCGGAGCTCACGGGTAGCTTTTGGCTCACTGGGCAGGTGTGCCAGGCCCCGGAGACATTGACATTCTTCCAGGTGTTAGGCGTCAGGAGGGATGTCCCCTCCCGCCAGCCATCCTGTCTTGCCTTCTTACCCTGAGACGGTGTCGGCAGGCAGGCTAGGAGCGTTTCCCAATCACGGAGTAAAATCCTTCCCAGCAGTCTGTCCGGCGTGGGGGTGAGGTGGAGATCACCAATGGAATCGAGAACCTCTTTCCCCATTTAGGGGTTTAGAAATCTCAGGCCATGAGGAAATTTCTGGTAGTCATTTGTAGGAGTACTCTATTAAGAAATAGAGGGTATGACATTTCAGAATCCTAAAAGCGTGCTGCATTAAAAAGTGGGGGAGGGGGAGATCCACTTAATTCCAGAACACCTGGTGGGAGTTACTGCTGTACTGTCTTTTCAGTCCTTTAATGGAAAAGAACTGTGCATTTTATAGGGGATGGTTCATCTGTTTGTAGATCATGTATAGGAAAATATTCTTGCAGGATCACTATCTTAAGTTGTTTTTAACCTTACATCTGAGGCTTTCTGGGTATTTCGCACTTTTTGAAAGAAGTACTGTTAAGTGTGAGATATAAATGTGTGTGTGTGTGTATGTGTGTATATTGCTTTTTTCCCTCCCAAAGGAGTATAATTAGAACATTTGAAACCAGATTATCCAATTAGCTCTTAGGAATTCATGATGAGAAATTATTTTAGATTTCCAGATGGAACTTTGGCCACAGGGAGGCTCTAAGGAAGCATACAGGGGAGAAAAATAATGGGTTTTTAAAGTTTTGGCTCCCACCCACTCTCCTGTTCCCCCCAAACCTAATATGCTGCCCATCAGGCAGTAACAGTGACCAGAAAATAGTTTGTTTTCCTTGTCCTAAGTAATTGGAGTTGGAAAGATGGATTATTCATTTATGTCATCTATTCTCTGTTCGTGACAAGAAACAGGTGGGCAAAGTTGGCATTAAATACTACTCTTCTACTTTTTTTTTTTTGAGATGGGGTATCAGTGGTGGGATCATAGATCATAGCTTACTGTATAACCTGCTAGGCTCAAGCGATCCTCCTGCCTCAGCCTCCTGAGTATCTGGGACTATAAGAACATGCCACCATGCCTGGCTATTTTGTAGAGACAGGATCTTGCTATGTTGCCCACAGTGGTCTTGAACTCCTGGCCTCAAGCAATCCTCCCACCTCAGCCTCCCAAAGTGTTGGGATTATAGGCGTGAGCCACTGTACCGGCCTGTTCTACATTTTTTAGCAGTAACGTCAGTAGCTGTTCTTTGCAGGAAAAAGATTCTGTGATATTAATTCATTCACTGCATTTTTACTGTATGCCTTCTGTGTGCTTTCTTTGTGCCAGGTGGCAGTGAGGGCAGTCTGGCAGGGGTTGGGGTGATGTCCCACCAAGACCAGGAGGGCGCAGTTGGGACCCAGCTTTTGTGTTTTGTAAGTGTGGTTGGTGTAGGCCTACCCGCCCTTCTCCAAAATTCTGAACTCCAAAGAACTCTGAAAACCAAAAGTTGTTTTGGTCACTAATTTAGTGGGAAAACCTGACTTGAGACTATGACCGTTTATCTTTATCCTGGAAAGTGTGAATATTCTTGGGGGTTTCACTGCAGAGATATTAATGTATTTGATTATGGGTGCTGTTCTGCTCGGGTGTTGCATTGGACGTGGCGTAGGCACCACATTGTCTTACTAAAACCTGAAAAATTCTGAAGCACCTGTGGCCTGAAGGTTTGGAAGAAGAGATTATGGCCCTGTAGTAGCATTGGTTTAATAAAGATGAAACAGCTATGTACCCAGAAACGGGGGCAGAGTCCCAGCCTTTCCAGAGCCCATTTCTCCTTCCTCCATAGGAGGAGCCTGTGGGCTGAATAAGGTCCAGCTGACCGGTGGATGAGATGCCCAGACAGCTGCACCTCTACCAGGGCAGGTGACTTGGCTGTCCCCGTGACCCTCAGAGCTGGCCCTTACCAGGCCTTAAACTCCATGAAGCCTCAGCAGGCTTTGCTTGCTGTGCTGTGCCCAGTGCCCAGCTGGGTGCCTGGTACATACTGGGTGCCAAGCAAATACTAATCAGAAAGGTAGGAGTCATCAAACTTTTTCCATAGAGGGCCAAATAGTAAATGCTTTTGGCTTTGAAGGCCATGGGGTCTCTGTTGCAACTGTCCTGTTCTGCTGTTACCGCATGAAAGCAGCTATGGCAAAAACTTCTGATAAAGCTTTGTGAAAACAGGTGGTGGGCTAGGTTGGCCCTTTGGCCACAGCTCGGTGAGTCCTTGTCAAGAAGATGAGTGTGTCCTTAATCGGATTCTTCTCCCCCGTACTTTAGCCCTGCTGCCTGCCTGCCTGGTCTGCTTGCCTTGCGTCCCTCCCCCCCAGTGGAGTCCCCTTTAAAGAAACAGAAATTGTTCCTCTGCTGCCAGCACCCACCCCTTGCTTTGGCTCCTGGGGATGGTCTGGAAACACACACACACACGGATGAAGGGAAGGCGCTGCCCTCCCCGGACTGGCCTCGGTAGCAGGAGTGTGTTTTGTATGGACAGATGCAGTCGGGTCCAGGTCCATTCTTGCCAGGGGGCACCCGGGCCTCCCTCCACTGATGAGTTTCGGGGGCTGAGCCAAGCCCCGAGGCATGCCGGCCGTCAGCACTGGTCCAGGCAGGGCCGCTGCTGGGGGAGCCCGGTCTCCGGAGAGCTTGCGGGGCATGGCGGGAGCTGAGGGGCTGAGAGTGAACGTTTTGGAGCTGATGTGTTCTTACAAAAGAATTCCTGGCGGAGAGAGATTGGATATTGTAAACCCAGTGACTCTGAGGAATGAGTTTCAGGTCTCCTGGCTTGTTCCTCCCAGCCCAGGAACGTCCACCAAGGGTGAGTCGGGCGGGCGAGGCCAGGACGGCTTTTCACTGTGTCAGAGGCTTGAATCCAGCCGAGCCCGCGGACTCCCACCTGCACCGTGGGCTGACCCAGGGCAGACTGGCAGGGCTGGGTGGAAGGAGGGCAGGACCCTGCAGATCCTCCTCCCCGCAAGCTCTCTCTGCCAGGGATGTTTGGCCCTTGACTCAGGGCAGGCCTGGCCTTTCCAGACGCCAAGGCTAGATCCTCAGCCAGCTCCTGCCACAGGCCCCAGTGTCCCAGCAAGGCAGCAGCAGGTCCCTGTATGTGCCCAGTGGCTTCTCTCTATAGGAAGTTCCCCTGAGACATTTTGGGACTTTTGCCCTCCTCTGGGGTCACCATCTTTCCTAGCTAGGGTAGGGCTGGTACACAGTTTTCTTTCTAAAGCAAGTTCCAAACAAATGCCGATATCTGCTTGGATTTTCTTTTCCTTCCATCATGGTGTTTTGAGTTGCTGGCTGTTTTAGCGACTTCATGTTCAGAGTGGAACCTCTCACTCTGTGGCTCCCTGGTAAGCCCTGATGGCTTGTCAGCCACAGAAGAAGGGGGCACCCCTCAGTCCTCAGTGTGTGCCCAGCCCAGGCTTGCACAGAATGAGCACCCGGGACAGGCTTGTGGGGCTGACCGCCGATGGGTTAGCTCTGCTGTCAAAGCCAGGCCCAGATGGGTCACCTTCACACATTTAGCATGGCATGAGGGCAGTCCTCTGGCCACTGTCAGGGGCAGCTCTGCTGGCTAAGCCCTGCTTGTAGTGTGGTAACAAGACAGCCCGGAGCAGTGGTTCCCAAACTTGGGTGTCCCCGAGAATCTCAGGAGGAGCCTTTAGCGATGCAGATTCCAGGGCCCCTTGGTGGGCCAGGGTAGGTAGGTGGGGTGCAAATCAGCCTTGTTAGGAAGTATGTGATTGTGGTGCCGGTGGTCCTGAGACCACGCTCTGGTTGGATGGACCAGAGGCAAAGCACAGAGTGGCACAGCGTGACAACTGTTGGAGTGGGGGAAAGGGGCTCTAACCCAGGGAGGGGCTGCGGTCAGGAAGGTCACCCAGAGGAGGTGAGCTGAGTCTTGAACAGAGAAGGAAATGGCAATGACAGCTCATCTGATTGAATGCTTTGTGCCAGGCACAGTTCTCAGCCTGTCACGTGAATGATTTCATTCCGTCCTCCAGACAGCCCCATGAGATAGGTAGTCACCCCCGCCTGGCAAAGGAGCCGGCCGGAGCTCGGAGGGGTAAGCAGCCCGCCCCAGCTTATGGCTGTTGCATGGGGGGCTGGGTCTGCCCCTCACCGCAGCCCGGCATGGGGTGGGGACTTGCCGGGTGGTGGCACCAGCTCACACGAGGTGGAACGAGCCATGGGGACGGGGACTCCTCCAATGTGGTCATGTCATGCAGTGGTTCAGATGATGTGGATCTTGATGTGTAGGGACTGCTCAGGTTTTGTTTTGTCGGTGGAGTATATGACTGATCTTGGTTAGGGCAGAAGCTCTGGGTAGATGACAGGTGCCAGAAGGGCAGTTTAAGAGGGTAGAGGCTGGAGCCGGCAGCCAGGGTTCCTGGTAGACTACTCTCAGTTTGAAAGGGAAGGAGCCCGGAGTGTGGGGAGGAAGGTGCGGTATCTGCCTGCCCCAGCCCCTCCTCCCAGAAGGGAGGAGTTCTCCATGAGCCAGCCCTTACCCTCAGGGTCTGGGGGACTATGCTTTTGTTAGGTGCCTTCTAAGCACTTTGTACACTTTCTTTTCTTCAGTCCTCACGTTGCCCTGCAAAGTAGGGCTTATTGTTCCTATTTACAGATGTGCAAGCTGAGGCTGGGAAACAAAGTGATTTAAACACGGTCACACAGCAAGTAAGCAGTGGCACTGGGGCTAGCTGGCTGTCTTCCAGGGGGGATGTACTTTTGACCACGGTGGGGGCCACCTGTATTCTGAGAGGCCACATTTCCTGCCAGACAGTGAAACTGATGACCAGGCCCCTGAGGAGCAGATGCGGTGCCAGGCTGGGCAGGGCAGGCTCCCCACAGCCAGCTGGGCAGATTGGAGCTGCACTGGGGCCCCGGGTGGATGGCCTGGCTTCAGGGGACAAGGTTCCTGTTGATGGGCGACATTCCACAGATGGGTGGCATTCCATGCCATGGGGTTCATAGGACCGCATTCCCCAGGGGGTCAAAAAGGCCTGGGATCTGTGGAGAGTGGCCTGCTGGGGGTCCTGGTGCTGGCAGTGAACTGACCCCCCTGCTGCCCTGGAGGCTGCCTGGGCCGGGGGCACAAGGGATCATCCTATTAAGGAGAGTCCTCAACAGGGCTCTGATGCTGGAAGCTCGTGTTTTTTATCCTCCCGTAGGAAAACAGATCGGTTGCTGCCCCTTCCCTTTCTTGTTGGCTACTTTCACCCCACCCTGCTTTCTTTCAGCCTGCACTGCCCAGTGGAGCCTGCCAGCTCATTGATTTGAACCCAAAAACCATCTGGAACAGCCCAAAGTCTTGGCACTTGACTTTGTTGCCTATTGTAGGCTGGCACGATCGTAACTCACCGCAGCCTTGGACTCCAGGGCTCATAGGCTGTGTCTGTAGAAGGGTGTGAGGCGGACCTGCCTTCCTACTCAGGCCCCGGTGGGAGCTGTTGCCTTTCCACTGACTGTGGGGCCGGATATGGCAGAGACGGGGAGGGCCAGCCTGGGGTCCGCATGCTGCAGCAGCTCCCCAGGACGTACTATTTCTCCAGGTTGCAGCTTCTTGCCTCACACTGGGGACAGAGGATCTGTGACCTTAAGCCTTCCAGGAACAGTTCTGTCCTTCCTTTGGTTTCTATGACAGAGCTGAAATTCACTCATTTCCTCTTTTGTTTTTCCTTTGGAATGGGAAAGAGGGTGGTGGGAGGTAACTAATAGTTCAGATGCCCACTCTTGTTGGAATCTTGTGTCTGTATGTTCTTTTTCTTTTTTTCTATCTTTCTTTTTTTTTTTTACTGACAAGATCTTGCTTTGTTGCTCGGGCTGGAGTGCAGTGGCCCAATCATAGCATCCTCAAACGACCCTCCTACCTCAGCCTCCTGAGTAGCTGGGACTACAGCCACATGCCACCATGCCCAGTTAATTTTTTAAAATTTTTTGTAGAGGTGGGGTCTGGCCATGTTGCCCAGCTGGCCTCTAACTCCTGGGCTCAAGCTATCCTCCCACCTGCATGTTGTTCTTAAAAGGGGTTGGGGAGAGTTGAGGCAGCTTCTTCTCCCCAAGGTTTTCTGGTCTGGGTTGGTCTTCCAGGCACCGCCTGGTGTTTCTTCTCTTTACCCGAACTAGGCTTGGCTTCAGCAGGGGCCCTGGTCGTAAGAAGGCTGGAGGGTAGCTCTCTTCTGTTCATGTGTCACGTTAGGCCTGGGACTGTCACTCTGAGATGGTCCACGCCCCTCCTGTGAAGACAAGGGCCCCTGACTCTTCTCCCAGCTCTGGCTGCTGTTCCCCAGTTCTTGGGGCTGCCCCCACATTGGCATTCCACCAGGATGCTGGTCTGCGGCTCCCTGCCGGCAGAAGGCTCTGCGTGGAGTAAAGGCTGGTCATTCCTGGGTGTGTCTTAGGAGGGGGATGAGGCCGGCCACTGGCCAAGCTGAGCACTGGCGAGAACTGCTTCTCTGGGGACCCCACAGCCATCCCGCCCACCACAGAGCTTCCCACGGGCTGTGGGGAGATGGACTGGTGGGCCAGTGTCAGGTGAGGGGACACCAGCTTCACCTCAGCTCACCTGGGCCAGCCGGATGACCGCTCACTCGCCTGGAGAGTGTTTGAGGACAGCAAGAAAAATGAGGGACTTTCAGGGGCAGCTGTGTTTTCTGACTCAGTCATAATGCCCCTAAAAATCCTTATTGTTCTTGCAGTGTGCATCGGGCAGCAGCGGTGGCCACCAACCTGCCCCTCGCCCACGTGGCCTCTCTGGGGTGGGAGGGACTTCGTGGGGTCAGATTGGAATGTACCTCCCCAAAACAAGAGTGATGGGGACTTGCTGATGATGAAAACGATTTTGTTTGGATACATTAACGTCTCTTGGTGAAGGACTGGGGTGGGTGGGGGTGGGGAGGGCTGGGCATGGAGACATTCCTGCACAGGACGGAGCCCAGGATGGTGCAGGGTCTGCCTGGTGTGCGTGCAGGGAAGGTTTGGAAGAGCCCAGCTGCATGCACAGCGCAGTGCCCGAGGAAGGTCGTCTTTGGGGTCAGTTATGTTAAAGGCGGGAGTGTTGGACGGGATGCCCCAGCTTTCCTGAGAAGTTGGGGCAGGAGGGGAGAAGGCACCTGGGTAGGTACTTGCATTGTTTTTTTTAAAACAGAAGGAACCTCAGAGTCTGCTCTCTGAGACCCAGTGACCTGGCCATTTTGAAAATAGTTGCAGTGAATTTGGGGTCTTTTTCCCTCTGCTGTGACCCTGGAGCTTGCTTTTTCTTGGCGGAATGTTCTCCATCCCTTTTGTACTTCATGGGTCTCCTTCATTCTTAGCAGGCGCCCCCACCCCACCTGGTCCAGTCCACCCCCACAGATACAGTCATGACTACATGATGTTTCGGTCAATCATGGATCCCATGGACAATGGTGGCCCCGTAAGATTATATCACCATATTTTTACTGCGTCTTGTCTGTGTTTAGATACGTTTAGATACAGACATACTCAGCGTGTGTTTCAGTTGCCTGCAGTGTTCAGTATGGTAACATGCGGAGCAGGAGTGTAGCCTGGGAGCAGCAGCCCACACCACCCAGCCTAGGTGTGCAGTGGGCTCTGCCATCTGGGTCCGGGTGAGTGCGCTCTGTGACGTTCACACAACGACGAAGCCACCTAACTGCATTTCTCAGGACGCATCCCCATCGTCAAGTGACGCGTGGCTGTATTTTGACTGAGCTAAGGCCTTATCTTGATGGGGGTGGATTTGGGGATCCTGAGGGGATTGTCAAGAAGCAGAAATATGTTTTTAAATGGAAACCAACTTGTGGCATGCCTCTCTTACCCAACACCACCAGTCTACAAGAATGTCACCGAACCCCGAAGCAGCAGAACCTTGCTCTCCAGCTGAGACTGGGCCGGGGGCTGGCCATGGTGGACAGATGGGGAGCTGATCAAAGCGCAAGCAGGACTCTGCCTGCTCCAGCGGGTCTACCCTGTGTCTCGTCGGCCTGCTGGAAATTCATCCTTGAGATATTTCCAGGGTCCCCAGGTGCCAGCTCAAAAGCTCTCGTCGCCTGAGAAGATGGCCGCGTGTGCTAGGCGTTTGTGGGACCCTCTGGCCGTGATCCTCCTTCCCGACCAGCACAGCACTTCCTCTGCTGGGCTCTGGCCCACGAACCTGGGCCGTGCCTGCACACTTGCTCTTCCAGAGACGGTCTCTGAGGGGCTCAGCCTTTTGCTGCACAGGGGAAGGGACAGCTCCAAGGTAAAGTTTAAAGGATATTTATCTTTTCTTGGGAAAGATGGGTAGGGCTCTCGTGAAATGAGATTCTCACAACCTCGGTGGACAACATCCCTGCTGGGCTTCACTAGCATTTGCGAACATCAAATCAACGATCCGCTCCCCTGAGGCCCCTTCTTCCTGCCCTTCCGTCCCCCTCAAACCTTGTTCCTGCATGTGTTCCTCATTTATTACCCCAAAACATTTGCAAAAGACCATATGTCCACTTACTTTAAAAAGACACTACATCAGAAATAAAACTGATTTGTTTTTTCCCGATTATAAAAGAAGTGCCTTCAGGAAGAGGCTTATAAACGCCCATACCTGGCAATAATGTCTGCTGACGAAATACATCCTTCCAGCTTTTTCCCCCCCGTGCCTGTATACCCCCACCCACTTAGCAAGAATGGGACTCTTAAAAGGGGCAGGCTCATAACCCATTTGAGCAATGGCCCTGTGCCCTCGGGAGCCAGAAAGCCTTTATTTTCTTTTTAACAAGTAGGATGTACTGTGGGCTGTTGCTGGCCCCCAGCCCCCAGCCGGGAAGCTCAGAGATCTTGTTGGAGGGCGTTAGAGCAGCACGGGGTCTCTCTTCAAACTGGGATTGATGAAATTGTCCATGAGGAGGCTGGACATGTGGGCTCTCGCCAGGCTGATTTCTGAGTGGACTGCTGCATTGCTTCCTGACCCAGCTGCGTAGAAGAACCACCTGAGTGTTGAAAACATGCCAGTGCTGGCAGGGTGCGGTGGCTCATGCCTGTAATTCCTGCACTTTGGGAGGCTGAGGCAGGAGGATCTCTTGAGGCCAGGAGTTCAAGACCAGCCTGGGCAACATAGTGAGACTCTGTCTTTAAAAGAAAAGGAAAGGGAAATTAGCCAGGCATGTTGGCTTGTGCCTGTAGTCCCAGCTACTCAGGAGGCTGCAGTGAGCTATGATGATGCTACTGCACTGCAGCCTGGGCAACAGAGCAAGACCCTGTCTCAAAAAAGAAAAGAAAAAGCAAATGCCTAGGCCCCACCCAAGGCCAATTGGATGTGAGCTGCTAGGGGTTGTGGGGGGAGCCCAGGGGTTAGTATCTTTGTTTTTGTTTGTTGTCTTGTGTTTCTTATGTTCCTCAGGTGGTGGTGGTGAGCAGCCAGGGAGGACAGCTGGGCCGTGCGCCCACAGGTAGAGATGGAGGAGATTTCCTCTGCCTCGCCTACAGAGCCCGGTAGAGGGGTGTGACCGTTTGCCATTGACAGACTTTTACTTCCATTATTTCCTCTGCCACTCAGTCATCTTTTGAGCCTCGTTCTGCAGACAGAAAACTTAGGCTAAGGAGATCGGGGGACTTATCTGAGGACTCAGGATATGGCAGCGTTCAGATTTAAATCTGCGTCTTCTGACCCCCACGATTAGTGCTGTTTCAGTAATACTAGTCATTAGTGTCTATAATGAGTATATGGAACATAAGCATATTACAGTGCTTCATAATAACTGAGCACTTGGTCATCACAGTGGGCCGAGGGTGGGGCTGCTGTCTCTTGGAGGTGTCTTCCCACAGCAGGGGTGGTCTTCCCTTAGTTCCCGATGCGGTGTCCACCTGGCCAGCCTGGATCCATAGCTGCCCTCAGCCTGCCCTTGCCACCACCAGTCCCAGCTCTGCGCATGGCAGGGTTTAGCCCCATGTCACAGATGAGGAACAGGCACTGAACACTCGTGAGGCTTGGCCGAGACCACCCAGCTGGTTCTCTGCCTCTCGCTTGGATGTCTAGGAAGGAGCACAGCCCTGCATGGGGCTTGCTTATCTGGGCGCTCAGGGTTAGGAGCCCTGCTGGGGGTGTCTTAGGTCTCCAGCCCACTGTCTCTGCCCCTCCCTCCTTGCTGCAGAGCCCGACTCCAGAGGCCATGCCTGTGGGCTGGCCGGGCAGGCTGCCAGTGCAGGGAGCTAACGATGGGCTCATTGTTGGCTCCAGGAAGTGGTCAGCTGTTCCCTGGCGGGTCTGCAGAGCCAGAGGGCCAGCCTGCCTCGGACATGGCTGGTGGAGATGGGAGCTGGGAGCCGAGAGCACCACTTTCCCGGAGCCCCATGGCTCTGGGCCAGCCCTCAGGCTTCCTTTGGAAGGGAGGGCCCCGTGCGCTCGGCCACTCCTTCCCTTGCTTGGCATTGGCCCTCTCGCTCCTCAGCCTGGCTGTTGCCCGTCTCCCCACCCAGCCCTCTGCAGCAGAGTGCGCACTCTTGGCAACGACATCTAGTAAACCTGCTTCCCAGAAAATGGGATGGCCATGCAGGCAGACTCGGCCAGCACCTCAGTGGGAGACAGGGCAGTGGGCATCAACCCTGCTCTTCTTGCCCGTGTGCCCTGGGGAGCTGCCTTGGGAAATAGCCCTATTATTTCTGACCTGGATAGCCAGTGTCGAGCCACGGCTGATAGCCCAGGCTGAGGCGAGAGCTTTGAACTCCAGGAATGGGGTAGGACAAGCCTTTGCCCAGGAGTCTGAGGCCGAGGACCTTGGGTAAAGCACCCTCCTTTCTGAGCCTGTTGCCCCATTTGTTTGATGGGCATAATAGTTCTCTGTACTTTCTGGGCTTCTTCTGAATATAGACATGAAGTTGCTGCTGCCTTCCCTTCCTCTCTAGGAGTGCACTCGGCAGAGAGCTCTGTGGTGCCAGCCCGGAGAGGGCTCAGTGAATGGTGGCACTGCACTGCTCAGGAAGTGACGTTGGGTCTGAACGTGCAGATGGAGCCTGCCTGCCTTGATCCTCCATGGACTGCCTTTCCTGACAGCCTCCCCTCTGGCCCTCCCATACCAGCCGAACTGCATTGGGATGGTGATTCTGGGTTGGAAAGCTGGAGTCCTCCTCTTGGTTCTGGATTCCTCTCTGGTTGGCACCACTGAGGCCCAGCGCCCGTGCAGCCTTCTTCCTTGCTTGGGGTTTGTCCTGCAAGTCCAGATGCTGTCAGCGCCAAAGCGTTCCCGCTGGGTCTGGGCCAGAGTGGCCGCCGCAGAACTCCTCCCTCCCCGCCAGCTTCCTCGGAGCGCTTCCTCGCCCAGCACCGGCAGGAAGAGCTTTCTGTTCGGCTTGACTGGTGGGGAAGCAATTAGTGCTCGCGTTCTGTTTTGACTCTTGTATCTAACAGAGTCTGTGACATCACAGAAAAGCAGCCTTGGGCTTGAGTGAGTTTGGGATCTGTCCCTGACAGCCTGGCCATCGCGGAGTTGTCTGGGAGTAGGGATGGGCACTCACACTGCCCCCTGGGTATGAGGTGGCCATCTGCTGGCTTTCCATGACCTTTCAGGGGGCCACCTCTCCCCAACTCTGTATCCCTGGGGTTCAGGTGGGACCAGCCCCACCACTGGCTTTAGACACAGGCATGCGATCCAGGCCTGGACATAGGTTCCTGAGACTCTGCTGTGGGCCTTCTGCAGCAGCTGTGGGGAAGGAGGCATTCTCTTTATGTGAGAGTTGCTAGGTTGCCAGGATGGAAGCTTGGAACTGCTGGTGGCTGTCCTGGCCTCCACTTGAGGACAGAGTCAACAAAGAAGAAAGAGAACTAAGAGTTGGAAAGTATGCTGTCCAGATGTCCATGAGCCCCTGGATCCAGCCATGCCCGAAGTTAACTCTACCCCTGAACTAAACTGATTATATGAGCCAGTGCATTTTTCTGTTTCTAAAACCAGCCTGAGATGGGTTTCTGTCACAGAAAAGGTCCTCATAGAGATAATATTTTTCTTTGGTCTTATTTTTTTTTTAATCAGCTTTATTGACGTATACTTTACATGTAATAAAATCCACCCATTTTAAGTGTATAGTTCACAAGTTCTATCAAATGTGTACGCCCTTGTAACCACCACCACAATCAAGATCTAGAACATTTCTTATCTCCTGGGGGATATGGTCGGTCCCTCAGACCTCAGGCAACCACTGCTCTGCCTTTGTTCTAGAGTCTCATTTTGCCTTTGCTACAACTTCATATAAAGATTGTCATGGAGTATGTATTCTTTTGTGTCTGGTTTCTTTTACTCAGCATGTTTTTGAGATGCATCCACGTTGTTGCATCGATAGCTCATCCTTTTTATCGCTGGGTAGCATTCCATGGTGCGGATGTGCCACAGTTTATCTGCCGAGCAGATGATATTTGAGCGGTTTCCAGACGTTGGCTTTTATGAATGAGGCTGGTTTTTTTGGAACACTCACATATGTTTCTTTCACATACTTTGTGTGGGTATGTGTTTCAATTTTTTTATACCTAGACATCAGTCTCGCTTTACAGTTAAGGAAACTGAGGCTTAGAGAGGTAGGATGACTTGTCCAAAGTCACACGCCTGGTGATCGTAGGGCTGGCACAGGGAACACAGCTGGGGTGTGATGCAGCTGGAGTACTGGAGCGCGGTGTTTGGAAATTCCTTAATAAAGGAGGCCTGGGGCGGGACTGCCTGGGGAAGGAGCTCGTGGAATCCTGGTGCCCAAGAACATCATTGCAGGGAGGGATGTCGAGGTAAGTGGCAGCCTTGCTCCTCACCTGTCCCCCCTTGGACTCCAGGGTTTGAAAGATGACACCTACCAAGCAGACTGCATACATGGAGCCAGAATCCGCTTCCTCGCATGTATTCTTCCAGACATATCCGGAACCACCTGTCTCAGCTGACTATTCCATCACTACCAGTGAGCCTGGAGTTGAAATCATTCCAGCTAGAAACAGAGACCTGGGTTTTTTTTGACTCAGCACCAACAAATTGTGGACTCCTCCCAGAAGTCTGGAGGATGTCAAGTCAGTAACCCCGGTTTAGTCCAACCTCCCATTCACACACACTTCAGCCAGGGAAACCGAGGCATGGAGATGTTAAGGCTGGCATGTGGGTCTGTGCCTCCCCACATCCTCTCAGCTCCTCCTGCCCACCTGACTCTTGGCTGCCTGCTCTGCCTTAGCCACAGCTGTGGCTGGAGGACTCCATGGGGTCCCCAGAGCTCCACAAGTGAAGCTGACCGGCTGCTTTTCCAGGGTCTGACCCACCCTGGACCACATCCCAGGCTGTGGGACCTGGCTCCCAGATGGCTGCCAGAGGGGCTGGAGAAGGCGACGCAGAAGTCGGGGTGGAGGGAGTGTTCTATGGGATGTACTTTGAGCAATAGGAAATGGGAGGATAAGTTCCTCCTTCCTCCCCGCCTGGGGCCACGGCCTGGCCTGCCGTGAAGCGTGGCAGAGTGCTCACACATCATGTCGCCTGGCTTCCCTTCCTGCCTGGCTTCCCTTCCTTCCCTGCCTCCCTTCTCCCTCGCTCCTGTTGCCCCGGGATTCAACCTTAAATGAAACCATCAGCACCTCATCCCTTGCCAAAGGCTCTGTTTCCTGGAGGACCAGGCAGCCTGGCCCCAGGGCTGTACTGCTTCAGCACAGCGGGATGAGAGGAAAGATGGTGGGAATGTGAGTGAGTGAGTGAATGAATGAATGAATGATGTACGTGTCATTGCTATGGGAATGGTGCTGTGCTCGTCAGAGACGATTGCCCTTTATCTCTTCCCCTCCGTTCACTAGGTCTAATGAGCCAAATCCTCTCTGACCTGCTGTATTTCAGAGGCTGCGGCCTCTCCACTAACTTCTCTGTGTGATACAAAAGAATCCACCCTCTCTGTTCCTGCACTTACTCGGTGTGTGACACTGGCAAGGGACTCTGCCTCTTCGAGCTGGTGTCCCTATCTGTACGATGGGGACAAGAATGGTCTCACTGTGTAGGACTGCTGGGGAGTTTAACTTAGTTTATGCCTAGTGCATGGTGTGGGGGTGTTGTCGGGGTGCCCGTCCACCATCCCTTCCCATAACAGCCCCGCTGTCTTTTGGAAGCCACCCTTCCCCCACTCCCAGGCCTGCTGCCAGATCCAGGTCTGTCGCCGCGTCCCATGCTCTGACCTCGAGGATTGGCTCCGGCCTGGGCATGGGCCCCACATCAGACCAGTCACTGAGACAGCGCCCCGAAGTTTTGCTGGAACAATCAGGAAAGAGGACTTATTCTTTGCTGAGATCATTAGCTTGAAGCTACCGAGGGGCATTTTTTACTATTTGGCCGTTTGAGAATGAAGTCAGTAGAATGAAGTCAGAAGAAAGCGGAGCCAAGAGATGGCACAGAACACAGAGTCCTGATGATATCTTTGTAGCTCCTGGATTCAGCCAGGCCAGAAGCTAGTTAACCCCTGGTGTTTTTTTTTTTTTTTTTTTTTTTAACGAATTAATACTTTAGCTACAATTTTCCTTTTTATTTGCTTAAGCCAGTTCGAGTTGAGTTTCTGTTACTTAAAACTGAAATGGTCCCGACTCATACAGTAGGTTCTCTGTGAATGATCACTGCTGTTATTGCCATGGATACTAGTATGAACACACCACCAGGAAGATGCAGCCATGGGGTGCCGCTGGTCCTTGCCCATGATGCCCTGGATGGGGGTCCCACAGGCTGGGTGGATTTGTCTGTTTGCTGCTGGTGTGTCCCGGGTGCCTGGCGGACGGTAGGTGACTAAGACGCATCCGCTGAGTGAACAAATGAAGTAGGCCCATTGTCCATCATCCAATGTGCCCTCCCAGTCCACACGCCAGGGGACACAGTTTGCCCTCTCTGCTTGTCCTTGGCTGGCCTCTGAACCCACCGGAGTGGCTGCCAGGAGTCTGTCCTGGCAAACTGATCTCTTGGTTTCACAATTTCCCGTTTTCCTAGAAAGTGTCCTTTTCTAGGGCCTCATTCATTCCTTTATCTGGTTAGTATGTTCAGTTTTTAAAAATCTTTATGAATAAGTGTCCGTTGTGTCAGGTCCCAGGGAGGGATGCAAAAATGAGCAACGCTTTGCCTGCCTTCATGGAGCTTCTGTTCTAGTGGGGATGTACGTTGACAATTTTGGTACAGTCGGGTTATTTTAGGCATTTGCTTAATTTTCTGGTATCTTTCTATTGGCCATAAAATGAAGCAGCTCTAAGGAGAATAATGTGGCCTTAAGCCAAGTTGAAATTAATATAGCTTATCTATCATTGGAGGAAAAGTTGGCGTTGTGGGCGGGTGGCCCTGGGACTCTGGGAGGGAGGTACCTGCCATGTGACACACTCTGTACTCAGCTTCCCAAACCAATCTAATTGCTGACTTGGAATCGCTGTCCTGTCCTCCTGATGGAGAAATAGGCTCAGAGAGGTGAAGTAACTTCCCTGAGCAGAAATGGAGTCCGAGCCCATCATTGTGCTGTAACGGGGAGCCCCGGGAGGGCCTTGGGAATTGATACGACTTCACTTCCCAGCTGGCAGTGGATCATTGTCGTCTGACTCCCATAGAACCTTGTGTGGATATTATTGTAGCTCTTTGTATTTCTCTTTTAGATAATGGTGATTCGTTTCCTTGTCTACATCTCCCATCCCAACTCCCAATAAAAGCTCCCTGTGGCAGCCATTTCCACCTTGCACCTTGTACCAGGGACTGGCCCATGTCCCAGTGCCACGAGCATCTTTGGTTTTGTCCCAGCATCTGTTCTCCCTGTCCAATACTAGCTCCCCCGCTTCCCTGGAATACTGTTCTTCTATCACCCTATCTGGTCCTGGAGCACTTTAACCTTCCTGGCAACCAGGTGGTCACATGACCCAGGTGAGGCCAATCACGCCCTGGATTGGTCCAAGGGCTGGACATGTGATCCAATCAGAGTCCTCCCCTGGAATATTCTGAATTTTCCCCTTGGATCATGAGCTGTAAGTATCTGACTCCAGAGGTACCAGTGGCCGGTGTTGGAGCCTGAGAGAATGAGGCCTTGAAGCTGTCAGCTGAGATCAGCCCCTCTGCCTTTCTGTGTCTGGCTTATATGAGACAAACGATTCCATTCCCTATTTACCTTTTAATTATTATCACAATAATGTGGGAACATGGTAATAAATCAAATACAGGTTGACTATCCCTTATCCGGGAAAATGCTTGGGACAAGAAGTGTTTTGGAGTTTGGATATTTTTGGATTTTGGAATATTTGCATCATACTTACTGGTTGAGCATCCCAAATCCGGAAATCCAAAATGCTTCGATGAGCATTTCCTTTGAGCATCATGTCAGTGCCCAAAAAGTTTCAAATTTTGGAGCATTTCAGATTTCAGATTTTCAGACTCCAGATGCTCACCCTGAAGTACAAAAGAGCTTTTAAAGGAAACCTCCAGACTCCTGCCCCAGTCTTCCCTCTTTACCCCAGCTTCACTCCAGCGGCAAACTGCTTTATGTATTTCCTTTGGCCTTTTTTTTTATTGTTACCTCCATAATTCTAGACCATATGTTTATACATATATTTCTTGATTTATAACTTTGGACCAATATCCATTAACTTTTCTGTAAGGTACATGAGAATTTAGCTTACTTACACTCCTAACTTCCTTCTTCTTAATTTTGAAATTTATAGTCCATCTATAACATATCTACTGACTACCTATATTTAAATGACTATTTCTTTTGTTCAACTTTAGGCAGATTCTTGCCTCCTTTTTAGGATAAGAATACATATGATGTGACTATCATTTCTATTCACATCCCACCTTTGTCAGCTGTGATGTCTTTACATTGTCCACGCTATTGACATTCAGCTCTTTTCTAAGCCACAATCAAGTTTTTACAGTTTCGTCCATAGGGTGACTCAGAAGATTAAAAGCCAAGAAACAGCATTTATGAGATTAGGATTGTTAGTGTTTACTTTAAACTCTCCCTTTTAACCTAAGCTAGTTTGATTTGGGCTTGTGTTGGTTACAGCCAATGTGTCCTGACTTACACACTCAAGTTTTGTTGAATCAGATGAGATGTGTCCACGTGCCTTCAAAGCAAGCTGGGACAGCACTCACCCAAGGCCAGCTTTGTAGGCCTGTGACCTGTGCAGTCACGACAGAGCCCTGCACTCAAAAGGGCCCTGCACTTGGTTTAATGCTCTGCTGGCTGTCACCGTCTTGAAATTCTTAATAATTTTGAACAAAATGTCCCACAAATTATGTAGCCTGTCTTGAGTGCACCATCTCGCTGGGTTTTCTGAGAAACATTCTGTCTCCCCGGGTACCTGCTGGGTACTTGGAAGGAAAGGCAGTGTCTTTGGGCAGGTCCCGAAACAGCCACGGAAAATTAGAGTGAGAGGCTGTGGACCTGAGGGTTGGCTCAGTCAATGGACCTCACGCTGTGAAGTCAGAGGGGGCTTCTCCAAGTTCCTTCTTACAAAGAGGCAACTAACGTTAGCGAACCTTCGGCTGTGTCAGGGAGCTGGGATTATCCCCGATTTTACAGAGGAGCTCCGGGGCTGAATGTTCTGCCTAAGGCCTATGGCTTATAAATGGCAGGTCCCAGATTCAAGTCCAGGCCTCTGATTCCCAAGCCCATGCCCCCTCCACCACTCTGCCTCCAGACCAGAGTCACACATGGTGCCGCAGACCTGGGTCTGAATCGTAGGTGGGAGCCCTGCTCCCAGTTTGCTGTGTGTCCTGTAGTGAAGAACTTGCCCTTTCTGGCCCATGTACTTCAGTGGTCCACTGAGAGAGCTGATAAACTTTAAAAGTCCCTTGCAAACAGAATCACTATGTAACCAAGTCATGTAAGTGGGGAAGTCTCTTTTATAGATGGATTCCGGCTAATAAATGCGGAAGGAATGAAATACGATATGATGCTGCAGTCCTTAATGAATTAATTGCTTGAAGCATCAGTGGCTGCTAACATCACAGAGAAAGAAAGAATTGGACACCATGTGCCTCCAGATGGAAGAACTCAATGCCAGCTAATGACAGTCTTGCAAAAAATTTTTTAAAAAAAATCAAACTTCAGACTGATCAAGCCTCTACTTCTCACTACCACTTTACGGGAAGAACAGAGGCTAGAGGAACGTGTTGAACTACACCACAGGGCAGCCGTTGGCACAATCCAGGTGGAGTGAAATGCCACAAAACCAACAACTAGTTTCTTCCAATAAGTAAATTGCAAGCAAAACCAAAACAAAACCAAAAAAGCCCTCTGGACCACTCAAAACTGACCAATTGCAATGTGGTTATCATAATCCTATGGTAAGATTATAATCTAATTTGGATCTAAATTTAAGCAAATAAGCTATCAAAAAGCTATTATGTGACAATTGGAAATTTGAACATTGGCTCTTTGATAATATTAGGAGGAATTATCAAATTTTTTTGGTGTGATAATGGTGTTGTGATTATCGCTCTTTGTTTTTAGAAGGAAGAGTCCTTTTAGAGATGCACACTGAAATATTTATGGATGAAATGATGTCATGCCTGGAATTTGTTTCAAAATAACACACGAGGAGGGATGTGGATGGGAGAGGCGGGTCTGGGGGAGACAGGATGGGCCAAGGGTTGGTGATGGTCACAGCTGAGTGAGGGAGTATTGGGGTTTACTATATTGTTGTCTCTGTTTTTGTGTAAATTTTCAGGTTCAAAGTCCTTCCTAGCCCATGGTAGGGGGCTGAGGGTGGGAGATCTGGGGAAGGACAGCCTTCTCAGAGCAGGGGTGGAGCACTGATTTGGGGGACACCAGGCCTTGCCTCTCCCTCCCCACCTGCCATGGCCAGGCTGGGCCCTGGAGTGTCATGGTCACTAGTATCTAGGCTGGGAGCAAAAGGGTGGCTTTCTTTGTGTTTGGATGAGCTCATGGAGCCGGACACTGTAATTGTAGAACTCTGGCTTCAGCCCACAAGCCAAGCTCTCCCTCCCCGGGCATGCTGGTCCACATTCCAGGCACATCCTTGGCTACGTCAGGCCATCTGGCCGCCAGCACGGGTGGGGAAGGTGCAGCAGCTGGCGGGAGCTACGGGGCATTCCCAGACACATTTCCCATGACATCCTTGGCGTTGGCGGTGTGGCCAGTGCCTGGCCAGGATCTAAGGACCTGGAGGGTCAGAGGGCCACTCTCAGGCCCACCACCTGGGAGTGCCCCCACAGGGGGGTGAGACCGACCACCTTGTGCCCACCTTGCTGCATGACCTTGGCAAGACATTTCCCCTTCCTGGGCCTTGGGTTCCTCATCCAGCAAGAGGCAGCTCAGTATTTCTTAATGGGGTGCTATTGACCTTTTGGGAGGGACAGTTCTTCCTAGTTTGCATTCCCGGTCTCCTGCCCATTAAATGCCAGCAGCAGTCCCTGTCACTGAGAAAACCAAAAAATACCCTACACGTTCCCAACCACCCGAGGCTTGCAAACCAATGGTAGTCTTTAAGGGCCTTGCAAAGCTCATAGTTCTATATATCTGTGTTTCTTGAGAATTCAGGACAAATTTAGGGTAGCAACTGTTAATGTTGCTCACAGTCTTGCAAGGAGATGAAATCTGAATGGGTGTTGAAGTGTAGTTAGGAGTTTGCAAGGAGAGCAAAGGGTGGAGATTGGGTAAAGAGGGTGAAACCCATTCTAGGTGGAGAGATCAGCTTGCATGTGGGCACAGAAATGTGGAAGAACATGGCGTGTTTGGAGAAGGGCAGAAATTCCCTGTGGCCCCAAGGTTCGGTTTGGGCTGAAAAACCATGCAGCAAAGGTGGGGCTTCAACTATGGACAACAGGGAACCAGCGAGGCTTTTCCGATGGGGAGGGAACTTACTTCCCCTCCTTTTGAGCAGGGGCAGGTTTTTCCTCTGCAATCCCTGTGGACTGAGAAACCACGGATGCGTGTGTGTGAATCAGGAGACTGTCTCACTCCTCATGGTCGGAACTGCAAAGAATG
>CAUYRT010059131.1:0-30666 GCA_963574885.1 Lepilemur ruficaudatus
CCAGCTACTTGGGAGGCTGAGGCAGGAGGATCACCTGAGCCCAGGAGTTTGAGGTTGCTGTGAGCTAGGCTGATGCCACGGCACTCTAGCCCGGGCAACAGAGTAAGATTCTGTCTCAAAAAAACAAAAAAGAAAAAAAAAAAGGAAGAAAAAGAGTGTTTGCCCTGAGAGGTCTGTCTCTAATGATGTGTGTTGACCCAGGGACAGGTCACTCAACACAGGCAGTGCATGGCCACTGCTCAGAGAGAGGAAGGGGATGGTCACACACCAGGTTGCTGGGAATAGGGAGATGCCTCACAGAGAGATGGCTGAGCATCCCTGAAAGCATGGATCAGAGTCTGACAAACAGGAGTGTTGGAAGAGAGCATTCCAGAAAGAAGGAACAGGGACAGTGCATTAGGCAGGATTCTCTAGAGAAACAGAACCAATAGGTTGTGTGGATTCAGAGAGAGAGATGTATTTTGAGGAATTGGCTCACGAGATTATGGAGGCTGGCAAGTCCCAAATTTTCAGGACAGGCCAGCAGGCGAGCGACCAAGAGAAGAGCTGCAGTTTGAGTCCAAAGGCCATCAGCTGGCAGAATTCCCTCCTCTTTCGGGGAGGTCAGTCATTTTCTTAAGGCCTTCAACTGATTGGATGAGGCCCACCAACATCATGGGGGATAATCTACTTTACTCAAAACCCACAGATTTACATATTAATCACATCTGAAAAACACCTTCACAGCAGCTTCTAGGATGTTGCTGGGCACTGGAGCCTCCCTAAGTCCCCATAGGAAATTAGCTGTCACAGAGAGAGAGTGAGGGTGTGTGTTTGGGGAAGATGAGTGAGCCACAAACCAGGGGTGGGAGGCTGCCGGGACTTCAAGGTGGGGGAGGGTGGCGGCTGTGTCTCAGGGGCCATGTTTCTGCAGACAGAACGGGCAGTGTGCTTCGGGCTCCGGGCTGACCCAGTGCCAGTGCAGGCCAGGCTGAGCGAGGCCGTGGGTGGTCTGGGGAAGAAAGTCAGGAGCAGCCACCAGGACAGGCGGGGGTGGAGGCTCGTGACCCCTTACAGCTGCATCTATAGGAGAACTTCTCCCGAACCACACGCTGTCTTAGGCCCTCCACCTACCCCGGGGACGCTGTGAGAAGCAGCCTTATGGTATTTTGGTTTTTTCCCACATGATCACAAGCCCTGAGTCTGAAACTTCAGGTGCACATATCCATTTAGCTTTGGGTACCAGGAATAACTTCCCCTGAGCAATGACTTGCTTTTATCTTTGAGACACTGTCATCAGCGATCCTGAGCGTGGCTCCCTCTGCGTGCTGCTCAGCACAAAACCAAGCTTGACAATCCTCCTGCACGAGGGGCGTCGTGACACACATGTTTTGGACCATGTCCCTGGCTTTATCTTATTTTTCTTGTCCTCATTTTCTCTCCCCTTTCCTTCACCTAAGTGTTTTAAGTCTTGTTCTAATGCAGGCAGCTTTGCAAGTTACCTCAAGTTCTCTTGGGAACGAAGTGGAATAGACACAGATTAATGACCAACCGGACTGGACAACCGCCCATGGCAGGGCAGGTGCGACTTCAGAGACAAAGACAATTCCAAGCCCTCACTGGAGGAAGGGAAATCTGGACGCAGGCTGATCCAGGCACGATTCTGAAAATGGGTCCCGTTTCAGGAGGGAGCGTTCCACCAGACCTCGTCAATCCTAGCTGCCCAAATGATGTGTGTTCTCTGAAATGTGCGCCCCCTCTGAGCTCTGGAACAATGAGAGTTAGACCTGATGTCTTTGCCCTTTTTCTGTTGCTTATTACAGAATACTTGAAACAGGGTAATTTATAAAGAAAGGGAATTTATTCCTTGTAGTTACGGAGGCTGAGAAGTCCAAGGTCATGGGGTTGCATCTGGTGGGACCCTTCTTGCTGGTGGGGACTCTCTGCAGAGTCCCAAGACAGTGCAGGGTACCACGTGGTGAGGGGGCTGAGTGTGCTCACGTGATAGCTCAGGTCTCTCTGTGTCTTTTTATAAGGTCACCAGTCCCACTCCAGTGATAACCCATTCATCCACTAACCCACTAATCCATTAATTCATAAGTGGATTAATACATTCTCGAGGACCTTGCCCTCATGACCCAATCGCCTCTTAAAGGCCTCACTTCTCAGTCCTGCCACATTGGGGATTACATTTTCATGTGAGTTTTGGAGGGGACACATATTCAAGCCACAGCACCTGGGTAGGTGTCCTTTCCAGTATGTGGCATCCAGGATTGAGCTGCTGCCATCCCAGAGCCTGTGTGCCAGTCCTGCAGCGAACGCAGGCCTTCAGCCCCTTCAGCCTCCCCCACCACACACCTGCTGCTGTGGCTCTCCTGCCTGTCCCTCTGTGGTGCCCTCTTGTGGAGTTCCTGCCACTCCCTTCCCCCCAGCCCTCCTTGACCTGGACCCTGTTTCTGGGATCCTGTTCCTGGTCCCGAATGATTCTGTCTGGTTTACAGCCTGGGTGGATCAAATGTTGCTCTGCTATTTCAGAGCATCCCAGGCTATGAATCACAGTCTGGAGTGGACTAGAGTTTTCTATGCCAGCCCTCCTGTGTGGCGCCTTTCCCGATTCTCCCTGAAGAAGATGACCCGCCTGTGCTGGCCCGGTCAGTTCTCCCAGCCTTCATTCCCCAGCTACTGCCTTCCTCCAAAGGGGAGCTCCCGGCATGTCCTGCATCCCGGACCAGAGCTGAGTGTCGTAAGTCTGGGCTCCAAGGGCAGTGCCGACAGGTGCCAGGCAGTTAGGAAACAGGGAGCTACAGAGAACGAATGGAGAGAGTGATACTGCTCTGAGGGGCAGCCTCAGGGAAGGACTTACCTGCAGGTTCAGGTTCGCATTAAATCCCCCAAAGACTGCTATCGGTTCTGGAGAGAAGGACGAGGAGATAACCTGGGGCCACGTCTCTGTGGTGGAGGCAGAAGAAGGAAGGCTGTCGGTGAAGTGGCCGTAGACGGTAGGATGGGAGGATCGAGGGGGGTCCCTGTGGGGACCGAGGGCACAGGAAGCTAAGGAGGAGACAGCTTCAGGGAGGGGAAGCTGATGAACAGCGGCAAATGCTGGCAGAGGTCAGGAAGGAGGCAGGGGTGTGACACAGCCCGCGGGACACGGCAGCACAGGCCACGGTGAGTTTTGTGGGAATAGATGCCATTGAGTCTTGGACAAAAGGCCGACTGGGGAGAATTAAGACAGGAAGACGTGGTGAGAAAATGGAGGATTTAGGAAAAGTCTGCAGTTTAAGAAATGCTAGGAAGGGAGAAAGAGAACTTGGTCTAGGGAGGAGCTTGCTGTAGAAACACGGTGCCATGAAGACTTTTGTTATGGGCTTAACTGCAAGCTGAGCCTGCCCCGATCGGGAAGCCTAAACGTTCATGTTTCTCTTTTTTGGGGAAAAAGAAGCAAAGGAGTGTTTTTCCTCTTGGTGAGCCTACATGGACATCTGTCACAAGAGTGCATACCCTTCCAAAATCTCCCGATCAGAGGTATGACTCTCAGTATCCTCGAATACCTTACAAAGAGACCTAGGACAGATTTTTTGACTCATAAAAAAGATAGCTTCAAGCTCTCAGCAACATCAGCTAATTGGCCAGGGATCTAGTTCCAGTTTTTCAGGAATTTGCAAGCCAAGACCTGTATAAAATATCACATAAATATTTTCTATATTCCTGTGTTGAGTGTATGTATGTGGACAACAGGATAGGATGCTGGGGAAATCTGTGGCATATGGTCATTGAAGTAGAGACCGTATCTCAGAATTAGAAACAAGTAGTGTTTGAGTGATTACACAAGAAGAGAATTTGATGATTTAAATTTCTATCCAAAAATACATGTAGTTTTATCCCCTTGAGTGTAAATCACTTTTAGAGCGACAGAAGATTAGCTGCAGAAGTCTCTTCTGGATACAAAGCCTCATCTACCTCTGTTTGATACCCAGAGGGGCAAGTCATGGGGAAATTGGATTTTGGTGTCTATAAATGGTCTCTCTCACGTACACTGATCAAATTGCAAAGAAAACTTAATTTTGGAAATATTAGCAATGCTTTCACATTTGGAGGTTAGCTCTTAAAAAATGTAGGTCCAGGACAAATTATTTAAAGTTGAGAAACCAAAAACATATTTCTCTCCACTGGCTTCCTACAGCTGTGTTCTTTGAATCCAAACTCTCAGCGTTCAAGGCTCTGTCTTACCTGGCCTTGCCTTCAACTTCATGTCCCCTTGTTCCCTGTGGGCCTCTGCTGGGCCACTCTGTCTGTGGCCAGGCCCAGCTTCGCTTCCAGGGCCTTATTTCTGTTGGGTCCACTCCAGCTGTCCGTCTCCAAGTCCAAGACAAACAGACTGCACCCCAGTGGGCCACAGCAGCAAACATCCATCCCTTTCACAACCTCACCCCTGCTCCTTTCCGGCTTTCTCTGGTCCCCCTTTGGCTTATTTCCAGTTTCTGTCCCCCTTCCTGCTTTTTACACGTTGGCCTTATTAACCTGCCCCCGATTTTTGATTTTATACCCTGGCATTCTCCAGGTGGCTTAACATTGTGCAGATTAATTCTCTGGCTTCTTGGCTCTGATTCTCTCCAGCAGACCACACCCTAATTTAGTCTCACTGAGCTCCAGACCATGGACTGGCCTGCTAGGTTAGTGCTCGGTATCCCAGAGCACAGGTCGGGAGTGTGTGTGTATGTGTGTGTGTGTGGGTATGCCTGTGCGCACATCAGTGTGTTGGTGTGTGCATGAGTGTGTGTGCATGTGGGGGCTGGGGATGTGTTTGGGTGCAGTGCTCAATTTTCCCCATTAGAAATCACCACCTTCTCTCTTACCAGAACAAAACCTATTGTGGGAAAGCTGAGCACCTCTAGGAGCCTCAATATTCACCTCTTGAAAATGAGGATGAAAATACTTGTTTAAAATGCTGCTATGAGAATTTAGGCGGGGCACGGTGGCTCACGCTCGTCATCCTAGCACTGTGGGAGGCCGAGGTGGGTGGATCGCTCAAGGTCAGGAGTTTGAAACCAGCCTGAGCAAGAGCGAGACCCTGTCTCTACTAAAAATAGAAAGAAATTAACTGGCCAACTAAAAATATATAGAAAAAATTAGCTGGGCGTGGTGGCGCATGCCTGTAGTCCCAGCTACTCGGGAGGCTCAGGCAGAAGGATCACTTGAGCCCAGGAGTTTGAGGTTGCTGTGAGCTAGGCTGACGCCATGGCACTCTAGCCCGGGCAACCGAGTGAGACTCTGTGTCAAAAAAAATAAATAAATAAAATAAATAAAAAAATTAAAAAATTAAAAAAAAATAAAATGCTGCTATGAGAATTTAAATAAATAATAATTATCTCGTACCTGGCGGCGTCCGTGGCACATGTGAAGTGCTCAATAAGTGGGTGCCCACCTCAAGTCTTCGCACTATCATGATAAGCAGATTTCTCTGGCTGGATTTCTCGTGAACTCTTCCTTCTCTGATATTTTGTAGCACTTAAATCTGAACCCCGTCATTGATTATTCAGTCACATAAGAACTTGTATTATCCTCTTACTTCCCAAACCAGATTATAAGGAGGTCAGGAACAAGGATGATGTGTTATATTTTTCTGGTATCTCACACAAAACCAAGCATGCAATAGGCCTTCCATATATAACTGACGGCAGAGGAGAAATAGAGATAATGAGAAAACCAAGAGAGGTCTGGGAGAATGCACTTTTTGCTGATGCCTATTTCTGAGCATACCAGGTAGACGGCCAACCTAGATTCCACCGCTGCTCACTCCCCAGCCTAAAGCTTATAAAGAGCAACAGATCCTCCCCAGAGATCTGGTGTTCATCATTCCACACCAAACATGCCAACTCTTCACACCTCTCCCCTTCTTCCCACCACGGGCATTGGATCTCTAGGTGCCGCGCAACACAATGCAGGACTCTCGCAGAAATAGATGGGGGACTCACACTCTAAAAGTCTTGTTAATGCCCGATATATTGCTATTTGTAGTCGTAGGGCCGGGAGCAGTGTGGACGCTCATCTCATCTTGATATTAATTAGATTTTAGTGAGCCTTCTGTCAACAGAGAAGAACGCAAACTCTGTAAAATAATTTAAAGAGGTTTATTCTGAGTCAAATATGTATGGCCATGGCCGGGAAAGCCATGCCCAAGAAGCCATGAGCAAGTGGTCCCCCCATGGTTGGGTCGCGGTTTGGTTTTATACATTTTAGGGAGACGGGAATTACAAATAAAGACATAAGTCCATACATGGAAGGCATACATTGGTTTGACCCAAAAAGGTAGGACATCTCGAAGTAGGGGATTATAGGTTATAGGTGGGTTAAAGAATTGTATAAAGAAATGAGGCTTTGTCTAAAGGCTTGGAATGTTTTAAGGTAAGGCAGTCTGTTAATCAGAGACAAGCCGCCAGCCATATACTCAGACTCAACTGATCTGTTAAGTAAATTGAGGACCTGCAGGTGTGGTCCAAGCCCTGCCCTGTATAGGCCTAGGCCTGTGCATGAGTTACAAAGGATGGCTCCAAGAAGTGAGGGGGGCATGAAGAGGCAGGTCTGACCTCTTTTCTCATGGCTGGCAACTCAGCTTTAGGGTATTTCTGGAGTCCCCTTGGCCAAGAGGGGGTCCATTCAGTCAGCTGGTGGGTGGGAGGCTTAAGATTTTATTTTTGTTCACAGTTCTCTTTATTTTTATGAGAACAGCCCTTCTCCCTTTACTTGAATTAGTCAGTGGGTTCTGCTCAAGGACTAGAACTCCTGGCAAAGTGAGTTGAGAAGCCAGAAGGTCTCTCTTGGGTGTGGAGAAGCTACAGAGGAGCTCTGGAATGGTGCTGAGCTCCCCAAAACACATATCCATTCAAAGAAGAAATTCATGCTCCTTCCTTCCCACCCGTTTGTCACCAGACATAATATTTTGCAAGCAGTTACCCGGGGAAGTGACAGCAGGAAGCCATTTGCAGTAAGCTTCTGTTAGTGGGCTCCCCTGGGTGGGTGCTCATTTTGTCACAGAAGGAGCTTCACATTAGCAGGGCTATGTGGCACTTGAAAGGCACGAAAATGGGCCATTGATTGGCTTTGAAAGGAAGCCAAGTTTGCTTTAACCACCAACTGGTCCTAATTCTACTCATGTGCTTAAGTTTTCTTTCTTTCAGTCAATCTGATAACTAACATTAGCTTAGCAGTTTCGTTAGCAGAGCTTTTCTGAATATTTCTAGGATGGCTGCCATTTTTTTTTTTTTTTAAAAAGAGGGCCAGAGGAATTGGGCTGAAGTCATTAGTCCTGGAAGAGAAAAGCAGCATTGCTCTCCCATCTCTTCTCTGCAGGGGTAGTGATTAGTTGCACCATTGAATTCTAAGCCTCCTCTTTCAGCAATTACAGAACCTTCTATTATGAGCTCGTTGAGAGTTGGTTAGAGTAAAATTTTGCCTATTTTCTTGCTCCACAGGAAAATCAAATTCTGTTCTTTTGCCCAAAGCAACTGTGCCTTCTACCCCTGTTCAGGGCATCTTGGCTATTGACATCAACGGCAACATGAGCACAATTGGGCCACGTTTCTTTTACAAAGCCAATCCCTTCTTTCACAAATCTCAGCAGTGGCAGATTAAGTGAGCCACAGCTAGGCAGAGCCATCCATCACAACAAATCAGTCAACCCATAAATTAACTTCTAGGATGCCTCAAGGGATTTAGAAGCATTTATCCTTGTCTCATCCTTCTTTTTTCAACACACAATTCCTGTAACGCGTAGAGTAGCATGTGCTACCCTAGGCGACTTCAGAGGAGCACACTACTGAGGACAGCGTCTGGGGACAGTGCAGGAGGACAGGCTTGGGAAGGAATGATCCTTCACAGAGAAGCAGCCTCTCAGTGGACCCAGTGTGTGACAGGTACAGGAACTGTATTTTCTGTTCCAGTGGATAAGGAAACATTGTTGCACAAAATTCAAGAGCACTTACGGGGATCCTATTTGAAGCTGGGGCTGCGCCTGGACATGGTTACTGTAGACAGGGTACACAGCTGGCCCGGCATCTGGCCCAGATCCCAGCTACTTACTACCTAGGTCCTGTCTCTGAGGTTTTAGCCCGTGTGGTTTGTGAGCTTGTGGAAATTCTTTTGTGAAGATGTCACATTTTCCTGATAATTTGTTTCATTCATATGTCAACTCTTTAAGAAAGGGAAAGAATCATCTGTATATTTCTGCTTGTATTTATTCATTAATGTTTGTCTTCCTCACCTAAAGCATGTTTTATCCGCCTTCACATGCTCAGCGCCTCACATTAGGCCTCCCAGTGGGTTGTCCAAGGAAAATAATTGCAGTGACTCAAACAGAGGTCAAAGGCTTCATTCAGATGATGTGTATCAAGGAGCCTCTGAAGACCAGGCAATTCCCCAGTCAAAGCAGGGTGGTGGTTGTATAGGGTGAAGGCGAGGCAGGCAAATGCGTCCTAGTGACTTGGCTCAGGAACAAGTTTTGTCTTTAACTGCTGTGGAACTTGCATATGGAGATTGTCCTTGTTTTCACGCTTCTTGCTCCTGATTATTGGTGCAGTCCTTCCCTGATAACTGTTAGGCTAGTACTTTCAAGAATGGCTTTTGCAGGATAAGCGTGGTGGTAATCCCGGCACTTTGGGAGGCAGAGGCAGGAGGATTGCTTGAGGCCAGGAGTTGAAGACTCCTGGTAGCTTAGGCAACACAGCAAAACAGCAACACCCCATCTCTTTGAAAAATAAAATACAAAAGTTAGCCAGGCATGGTGGCATGTACCTGTAGTCTCAGCTACTCAGGAGGCTGAGGCAGGAGGATCACTTGAGTCCAAGGCTCAGGCCACTGCAGTCCAGCCTGGGCAACAGAGTGAGATCTCACATTCTAGAAAAAAAAAAAAAAAAGAATGGCTTTTGCAAGCCTGCAGTGTGTTGGTTAGTCAAGGTTCTCAGGGTGGGGAAGGCAGGGGGAAAGGGAAAGGAAGGAAGGGTTAAAGGGCAGGGAGACACAGAGCACTCCCTGTCGTGCCTGTCCGAGTCTTTTTAATAGACATTTATGAAATGTATACACATTAAGACTGAGAAGGTTTGGGGTCCTTGTCTGAAACACCTAGCATTCTCCTCATGTTAAATGTGACACTTGTTGAAAGTGGGAAATGAAATGGTCAGAGTGCCGGAGCTCAGAGATTCCCAGTGATCTGGGCTGAGTGGGAGAAACGGGCAGAAGCTCACGGGAAAGGGGCATCCGTGTGGCTGGATGAAGTGGGCGTTTAACACAGGGAATTTCATGAGATCTCAGAAGAGAGAGAGCAGAGCCCAGGTCCCCTGCAGACACCCTCCCCTCCCCCACTTCTATGCCCTCAGACTTCAGAAAACAATGCCCAGTCCACAAATTATAACTCGGGGGTCGGGGTGGAGGAAGAAGGAGCTAACTGGTTCCAGATAAGAAAAATTCAATCTTAATGTATCAAAAAAGAAATTGCAAGCTTTGGACAGAACTGTCCGTGCTAAGTATGAGCAAGATGTAAAGGAATGGCCTGGCAGCTACGCACACACCCCCTACCGCCCCAACACGTGTCAGTGAGAAAGAGGAACGTCATATTGCACTCAAAGTACAGAAGAACCCAGCGTGGAAGAAAATATAACCCTCAAGCCAGAAGCATATTCCCCACAAATATTTTGAATTATAGGCAAACTTAATAAGAATGTAAACTCATTTTTCAAAAGAAGAGCATGCAGAGGAAATGGAGCAATATCCATTCAATTTCAAAGGAGAGAGCTGCTTGAGAGTATTATCCCCAGGTGTCACTGAAGTGTGGAGACACAGGTGGCTGTTCACGAAAAATTCAGAGCGTATGAGCATATAAGCTTCTTGATAAAACTTCCCGGTGATAAAATTCAGCTACTCGAGAGGTGAATCAACATCAAGAATTTAAGAATGGAAAAGCTGTGGTTACAAAACCAGTCCTGATGCTGAATATTGAATTCATTTAACTGTAGAACTAAGATCAAGCCACTGGGGAGTCAGAATCGCACGAGAGAGGTCGCGAGCCCTCTGAAAGTAACAATGACGCACAGAACAAAATATTGGGTGGTGGGGACAAGGGGATATTGAAGAAAGAATACTAGGTAGCCCATCTTTCAGAGCAGGTAATCAATATTGTCTGTATATTGAAACTGAACATGTAGTTTAGAAAAGTGACTTCAACTTTTCAATGATTATTGTAGTTTTCTTTCTTAAGTGTGATGGAATAATTAAAGAATTAACTTCTTGGGAGCAGCATTTTCTAACCATCTATTTATCCATCCATCTAAACTATATCTATATCTAGGCAAAGGGAGATGTTTGGAGAGATGTTGCCAGGTGTTAACACTGATTATTACTGGGTACTAGGATTTTGAGTGATTTGTAATTTTCTTCTTTCTACTTTTCTTTGTTGCTTGGATTTTTAATAGCGATTCAATGTTTATTTTATAAAAGCAATGAAAACCCTTCTGATCAAAAAATGAGATGGCCGCATCCTTTTAAGATTCCTGCCACTTCCACTTCATCAACCTGTTTGTTCCTGTGGTCAGATGTAAGCCTCTGAGAGCACTTCCGCGCACATCTTCAGTTTCCTGAGACACTGGATCATAAACAAGACTAGCCAAGGGATTTCAAATGTCCTTCTTTTAAGCTGATGAAGTGTAATCATATTACCATTCAAGATAAAATTTAGGGAAAGATGGATGGGAAAAGGCAATAAGAAGAAAATTCTTTTTTCCCATAAAGAGTCTGACATGAGTATAAGAATGCAGAGATGCTAAAGAGGTGCAATTCTGCTAACACAGTGCAGGAAGAACAAGACATAAGGTGTATCTTGGAGGTACGATCCCACAGCTAGACTTTAGACATGTGACCATATTGGAATCAGAGGAGGGTCTAGAGAATGTGAGACATAGGATGGGGTATTAAAAAAGGTGAAAGGTGGCCAGGACTGGTGGCTCACACCTGTAATCCCAGCACTTTGGGAGGCCAAGGAAGGAGGATCACTTGAGGCCAGGAGTTTGAGACCAGCCTGGGCAACATAGTGAGACCCCACCTCTACAAAAAAGTTTTAAAAATTAGCTGGCATGGTAGTGCACACCTGTAGCCCCAGCTACTCAGGAGGCTGAAGTGAAAGAATCCCTTGAGCCCAGGAGTTTGGGGTTACAGTGAGTGATGACTGTGCCAGTGCACTCCAGCCTGGGTGACAGAGTGAGACCCTGTTTCTTAAAAAATATATGTATATAAAGTAATAATAAAAAAAGACAAAGATGAAAATGGAGGAGAGAGGGATGTGTTAGGAGGAGCACCAGGGGTGAGAGGACTCAATGTAGACTCCCATCCTGCTCTTCAAGTGGCTGAGGAAAGATGAGATGTTGGGGTTCATTGCAAGACATCAAGATGATTAAAAAATATTAATCCACCCACATCAAATACATGCATACAACCATCTTCAAATACAAATAATGACAACATATACACAACTAAAACCTGGGAGAATCCCTGGGAAAATGAGAGCCTTACATTTAGTCAAGATAAGATCACTGGAAACCTAATTGAAACCTTTCATGTCCCCAAATAATTATGAGAAGCAACTTGCATGGGTGAGAGCCGTGTTTTACTCACCTTAGTTGACATTTCAAATAATGTACGTAAACTCCCATTTGGTCTGTTCACTGGGAGGGGAATACCAGTCCCAACAGCACGAGCAACTAGTGCAAGGGAAGCAACCTGGTGTCTGATCTTAGCTCCACCGTGTAAAGAGGGCCCAGAAGAGGAAACGCCGGAGAAAGGCCTTAATCAATTGGCGTTTAACCTTCGGTTCAATACATTTTGTCTTGCGGTTAGAACTGAAAGGGCCGAGGCTGCTTTATTTTAAAAGTTGTGTTGAGGACATATCAAAAGCAGTTATATCTGGGAGTTCATTCAGGTGAGAGAACACTCCAAAGCAATTTCTGTTCTACTTAGCATTTATATAGTGCCAGAGAGCTCCACGGGGTTATTAATACACACTTTGTACTTTCAGAGCAATTTACCACCACTGTGGACAGTGCCCTTACCCATGGGGCTGGAGGAGGCGGGAGGGGCCGAGGAGTCAGAGGCTTGCACTCCTACTCTGGAAGCATCAGTTTACCATTCCCGCTGAGGGTGGCCCTTGGCTCAGAAATCGGCTCCCTCAGCAGCGCTGTCCTCATCTGTGAAGGTCACCTCCCACGGTTCCGTGTGCCCTGTGTGATGTGGCCACTTTCTGTACTAGAGACCCACAGAGAAGGTGATGGACACCTAAAAATACTCACCGTGTGACCCTACACAAAATGGGGCTTGTGTTTTGCTCCTCTCTGGCACCAACCGTCTTGCTGCTGAGACCACTCCTCACCCTCGCTCTCAGCAGGAGCTCGGGGACTTCAGGCACCCGGGTTTTGCCACAGTTCCTCACTGGGCTCTTGTTCCCAGAATAGTGTCTCTTTTCCTTGACGCTGTTGACTGGGCCTGATTCTCTTGTCCTGGAACTGGGGCCAAATCTCTAGCGTGCCTCATACTCCCAAGAGACCTGCCAGACACTGCCAGCAACCTGAGTTGGCACCACTCTTGGGCTTCCTGGAGGCAGTGGTGCTGGCCCTGCCTCACACCGACTTCTCCCTCTCTGTTTGCAAGAAGAGACTAAGAGGGGGAAGACAGGGAGAGGGCCCTGGTGCTGTGCCCCTGTGGCAAGTGTAGTGCTCAGTTTAAGAGGTGATTCCCTTCTTTCTACTATGCCAAATGAGGGGACTTTAACAGAAGTACTCCTCAAGGTTAGCAGTTCCTGCCAGAAAGGAGTTGGAGGTTCCTGCCAGAAGGGGAGATAGCAGGGTGGTCCCTAAAAAGTGTATGCACCCAGGGAAACACAGTCTGGGAGGACCCTAATAAAAGTATTAGCACGTCCTAAAGGGCAGTGCTTTGCAGCATCCCTGCCGCCAAGCACAGGGCTGAGGGCCACTGCCACAGGAGGACTCCTAGTGCCAGCTAGACATCCGTGTAGGTGGTGAGCTCATAGACCTGCTCAAAGGGCAGAGAAGAGTTGGAGAGAAAGATGGCAGAGAGAGGGGGCGTGGCTATGGGGCACGTGGCTTGCTCAGAGTTCGGCGCGGCTAGTATATGTCACCGCGGGTTAAGTGGAAACTGCAGAAAACGGCGGGGCTTGAACCCTTTTGCTATGCTCTGTACCAGACGGCTGTGTGCCGGGTCAGGGGTCCCAGCCCAAGAGGCTGCAGGCTGGAGGACCGGGAGGGGGCTCTTGGCAGCATGAGAAAACTCAGGCCAGCACGGGTGTTCTTCCTGCGGGGTGGTGGTCGGGGGGAGGCCTAATGCTGCTTCAGGGAGTCACATGGGTGGACATTGCCACAGAGGGGCATCCAGGGCCTGTGTGAGCCCCAGACATGGGAGCCGCCCTGGAGGGGCTACCACAGCATCTGCTGAAACAGACGTTTACTCCCCCTCACCCCTCTCCACTATGCAACCAGTGAAATGTCAGAAAATGGATTCTTTTAGGATTAATAAAATTAACATATATATATATTTTTTACTGTTTCATTGACGACATTCTTAAATGAAAAGTGGCATTTTATCTTTTCAACTGGGGTGGATGGCAAAGAATTCTGAGCCCACATGTACTGCCTGGTACCACCACATTCATTTGTGCTAAAGTCTTAGCATTAATTTTTCCTCTTTTCTTTTCCTTGAATAATTTTAAGGGGTACTGTAAGATTTTGGAATAAAAATGAAGAGGCCGAATGTGCTAACCAGCCGTAACGTTTATTTGTAGGAGCGTGTAGAGCGCTCCCCGGTGAGGTTCAAGGGTCCTGAGGGAAGGGGCCCAAGAAGTCGTGTCGCCCGGGACTGGGGAGGAGGATTATATAGGGCTGGTGAGTTGTTTTGACACAGAGTAGATCGTAAACAACAGCTGGGCCGGATCTTTGTCTCAAAACAGGAAGCGGTTCGCAACATATCCAGGACAGGGTGTGGGGATGGGGGACCGCTTATGTACATAAGGAGGCCAAAAGGGATTGCGTGGCCTTTGCAAGATAAGGGGAATTCCACTCACTAGCCTTACAGGTACAAGTGCAATTTTGCTACATGGATATATTGCATAGTGGTGAAGGCTGGGCTTTTAGTGCAACCATCACCCAAATGAAGTACATTGTACCCATCAAATATTTCTCAACCCTTTCCTCCCTCCCACCCTCCCACCGGGCCAGTCTCCAGTGTCTATTACTCCACACTCTATGTCCATTTGTACACATTATTTAGCATCCAGCTGCAAGTGAGAACGTGCAGTATTTGCCTTTCTGTTTCTGAGTTATTTCACTTAATGTAACGGTCTCCAGTTCCATCCATGTTGCTGCAAAAGACACGATTTCATTCTTCTTTACAGCTCAATAGTATTCAATTGTATAGATATACCGCATGGGAAAACAGATTTCAAAAAGTGATGCAAATCATATAACCTTTTAACTTCTTTAAACTTTGTACTTCTAGATTTTGGGCAGATTGTTTAGATGCTAACGTGATATAAAGTGTCTCATTTAACATCTGTAAGTTTTAGTATCTGTAAAATGTATACATTAAAATAATCTTATTGAGGATTTAAAAAGTAAACTTTGTTTTATATCTCATGGCAAAAAATAACCTATCTTCTGTAGAAAATTTAGAAAGCACAGGTAAGTTTGTAAAAAGCTAAATATGAACTGAAATCCCACCACTGAGAAATAATGGTGATTAAACTTTGGAGTAGTTGCTTTCTAGTCATTATTCTACGCATATGTGTGCTGGCATGTGAACATGCGTGTGTGCATGTGCACAGAGATGGGATCATATTGCATGTTGTATTGTGACCTACTTTTTAATCACAACATTATATTATAAACACTTCCCATGGATTCTTCCGCAGCATTGTTTATTGGGTGCAGGGTGTTTTTCTGTTGGGCATCGCACAGATGGGGAAACTCACTTGGAAAATTTCCCTAATAGAGTCATCTGGCCTCTTCATTGTTTCCCTAATAGAGTGGCTGTTGTTTGAGGTTAGCTTGTGAAAAGAGGTTTGCTTTGGAGGCCTCAAATGGTAGCATCTTTCTAAACCTGAAATTATGAGGGCAGGGACAGTTTGCAAAATGAAGGCAAGTCTAGGGTAGGAGGTAGATGGCAGATCTGGGGCTGAGGGTTGGGCATGGACCCATGAGAGAGCTGCTTGGAATTCTTTAGGAAGGCCAAGTGGGAGGCCAGATGACATGTCAGGTTATGGGTCAAACTAGGCAAGGGCTCTATAATCTGAAGGCATGTAGCATGCATGCAAATATTCATTCCAAAAACTCTCTTGGAACATAGACTATGTGCCAGGCACTGGGCTACACTCCAATGATAGAGAGATGCATAAAACTCCACACCAGTCTCAAGAAACCAACAGTCTAGTAGTGAGGGTTTCTGTAATGTGATAAATTCCATCAAAGAAGTTTGGACAAGGTGCTGCAGGAAGCAAAGGGGGAACCTACTCAGAGAGTGGGAAGCCTCACAAAGGGGGTGGCACTTGAGCTGAGCTGGGGGTGGGGCAGGGGTCACGCTAGATGGCGGAGATGGTGTGCATGGTGTGGTGTAACTGGGGCCTTTAGTGGCCACTGTCAGAGCCCAGCTGTTCTGAGTGTTTTGTGTCCCCCTCCCTCCAAATCCACATGTTGATGTTCTGACTCCCAGCACCTCAGAATGTGACTGTATTTGAAGACAGGGCCTTTAATGAGGTGACTGAGTTAAAATGAGGTCATGAGGGTGGGCCCTATCTATCCAGTCTGACTGGTGTGCTTACAAGAAGAGGCGATCGGGACACAGACACACAGAGGGAAGGCCATGTGAGGACACAGGGAGAAGGTGGCCATCTGCAAGCCCAGCAGAGAGGCCCCAGGAGGAACCAACACTGCGGACACTTTGGTCTTGGACTTCCAGCCTCTAGAACTGTACAACTGTACATTTCTGTTGTTTAAGCCACCCAGTCTGTGGTGGGGCACAGGTGGCTGACAACTTTCACTCTTTGTTTCCATTATTTTTGTCACCAGACATCAAACCAAGCATTGCTGCCAGTGTTCTTGTGCCTTTGGCACATCTGTGGCCCCGTCTTTCCTGCTCATTCGAACCCTGAGAGCCCCAGCTCTCCTTTCCCTGAGCCCTGTCATTTGTGGGGCTCAGTGTTCTCTTGTTGCTTTATGCAAATTTACTTTGTGGTCTTGATTAGAGTAGAAGCCCTTAGGCTACCTGGCCCCCACTGTTGGGTACAGACTGACTCCAGTGCCTCTGTGAAGCATGATGTCCCTCCTCAGTCTGGGTGGGTTTCCGCATATTTGCTTCCTTATTTAGCAAGGTTGCGAATCTTTTTTGTTTACTGCCAATTCAGTGCTTGGAGGGAGGAGGGAAGAGGTCGCATCTGCTCTGTCTTTGCCCTTTGGTGCCTCCAACTCCTGGTTGTGGCGCATGAAGCAGATACAATTATGGGGACCACCCTTAAGAAAGAGAACAAAAATGATTTTACTTTGGCAATTTTTGTCAAAGCTTATGACCATGTGACCACATTGCAGGGCCCTGTCCCAAGGCCTTGGCTGCACTAGCTCCCCAGGAAATCTGCCCGCGCTCTCTGGGATGTTGGGAGCCACCTGTGGTGATGCTTCTTGGTCACTATTGACTTTAGCCCTTGGGCCTCGAGGGCCCTCACCCTTCCCCACCTGCCCAAGGCTCCTCCACCTTCATTCTTCCTCCCAGCTTTAGCGTGTGATCTGAGAGACCAAAGCAGATGCCTCTTCGTCAGCTAAGACGGACCCTAAGGTTAAGGTTAAGCAAACAGAAGGGTTCAGGTCTTGGCTGGAATGGCAACTGCCTCAATTCCCACAGCTACAAGAGAAACCACCCTCTTTGCCAAACTCCCTAACAATAGGAGCTATCAGGCAGACTGTCAGACCCCTCCTAACTCTGATTTATAACCCAGACCACTGCAACTCGGACTGGACAGATGACCAGCCTTACAAGCATCCTTCCCTGATAAGCACCTGCAGACCTCAAGCCAGTGTCAGCCAGCTTATGGATGCTGTGCAGAGACTGTCCTTGTGTCCTGTAGTTCATCTTTTGATGTAAAGAGCCAAATGCCGCCTCTTTTTAATGCTAAAACCCCACCCCAAGGTGAACATGGGATGTAAGTTACCTATATGTTTACCTATTTTGCAGGCACTCACCTCCCCTCATAAATATGCATAGCTTCCCCCAAACTGCAGAATATGTTTGACTCTACCATGTAATACTGAAAAACAGCCTGCACTTTCCCTCTTCAAGGGGAGAGCACCTTCGGGCCACACTGGAGACTGTCTCTTCAGAGTCTGCAAACTGATACTGCCAATCAAGTTTTCCTTTCTATTATTGAAACTTCCTAGTGGTCTTTTGGATGACAAGTATCAGGTAAAAAGATAAGCTCTGCTGTTCACTTTCAGCCTCAGTTTCCTCTTCTATAAAGTGGGGATTTCAGATGTTATCTTTTAGAAAGTGTCTGAAACACACTCAGCTCTCAATGAATGTAATCCTGGGCCTATTTCTCAATCCACTTGCCCAAATTCCTGACCAAACAGCTGCCCAGATTTCTACGTCTGGTTCCAGCATAAAATTTTATGACAGCTAAGAATTATAGGGAGGATAATACCCTTTCTCCCATGGTGTGAAAATAGCTCCCAGGATAGACAAAAGACCATCCAGAACATAGACACTGGGATGCTCCACAGAAGATACTCACTGAAGACTTGTTTATCATAGTGAATGGCCCAAACCAACTTGAATCTGAAATATCCAATGAGAGGAGATTTGTAAAACTAAGGTAACATTATACAGTAGAATACATTGCATCTATCAAACTCGTTTTTACTTATAAGTGGGAGCTGAATAGTGTGTACACATGGAAGCAAAGTGCAGAATGATGGACAGTGGGGACTTGGAGTGGGGGTGGAAGGGGTTGCCTGGGGGGTGCAATGTGCCTTGCTCCAGTGATGGATGCACTGAAGGCCCTGACTTCAAGACAATGCAATATATCAACGTAGCAAAATTGCACTGGTACCCCATGAATATATACAAATAAAAACTAAATAGGAAAAAAGAGACAAATGTATTTTAAAAGATATCAGTAGATTTTCATAGTAATTGCTAAATGAATAATACAAGCTACCTAACTATACTTACAGTCTTATTTGATTTTTATAAAACAATATACTTCACACGCACACAGACACACATATATATTACTGGAAGCATACACACCCATGTTACCTATGGTTATCTCGGAAGGATGAGGCAAGGGACCATCTTCTTGTTTTGCTGGCCTAGCCTGCTTTTCCTACAAGATTACAGCAGACACAGCACCCCGGGGCACCTGGGCCCTCTCCTTTCCTCTGCCCAACCCCACTTCAAGCTTATAATCAAATTTTAATCACCAGTGGGTACCCAATTGCCAGATGTTTTCAGGCTCATGCTTGTGAATTTAGAAACAGCAGGAGCTTCCAGCCAGTTATTGCAGGGACTCGACAAGAATGATTACTTTCTCTGCTTTGTGGCTCTGATGATTCCTCAGGAAATTGAGCTGAGAGTTTAATGTCAAGTGGCTTTGTGAACAGCATTTTTATTGGAAGTTGAGCCTTTGATTTCTGAGATGTGAAGCAACACTGTTCCACTCACAAGGGGGTTTTCTTGGGCCATGGCTGATGTCAAATTTGGTTCAAACAAGAGGGCCTTGTATGGGGACCGCATACACAGGTGATCCTAAAACATCAACTTGGCCCCAATCACTGCATTCATGTATTTAGGCAGGTCCAAATGTTTGAAGCAGCTTTCTAACAAGAAGCCAGTTTCACTTATGAAATTATGTTTCTAAATTGTAACCTATAGAGCAGCTGAGAACTGTCAAATAATGATTAATAATTATAGATTAATAATAATAATTATCAATAATAATTATTAACAGTAATGATGAAATGATTCTTAATGTTTATATGCTATTTTACTACCAATAATAATGTTAAGTAAAAAATTGACTTTTGTGTTTAATGTTATAGCATGCAAACTAGTTTTTAAAAACAGCTTTATTGAGAAATGTCAACCTGAAATAATCAAAAGGATGAGAATCCGGTTTAAAAGAGATTATTCAAGTGCAAAGCTCAGAATAGCCATTCAGGTAATACAGACTCCAAAGAAATAAGTCAGTGCTCCAAAGTTGAAAAGTTAAGGTCTTATGTTGGCAGAAATCAGAGAAATTTAACAGAATTACAACATTTTTCATAAAAGTTTGGTTTGTGAGTTACAGTAATTTAATTAGTTACAGCTTGTTTTCCTTTTCCAATTCAAAAAAAGTATATTTAACATTCCATCTTAGACAATGTGATAGTCATGATGTCTCTGTGTAAGAGAAGTGAATCTACAATGAGGATCACGGTGAAGAGAAAAAGGGTCTTCTCTGGAGCCCTTTAGTCTTTTATAACATTTTACAAAACCATGTAGGTAAAGAAAAGGCTAATCTATAACAGAGGAATAAAGGCTATAACTGCCTAGGTTACAGCTGCCTGTCACACGACTCAGGTCCCACAACCACATTCTTTTAAGGTTCAAAATAATTTAAAGTTCCAACAACTTTGATTTTGAATTTCTTATTTTACATTATAGATACAATTTATGTACTATACAATTCACTATTTAAATTGTACAGTTCAGGCTGGATGTGGTACCTCATGCCTGTAATCCCAGAACTTTGGGATTGAGTCAGGAGGATGGCTTGATGCCGGCAGTTTGAGATCAGGCTGGAAAATACAGTGAGACCCCATCTCTATAAAAAATTTAAAAATTAGCTGGGCATCTGGTGTGCGTCTGTAGTCCTAGCTATTTGGCAGGCTGAGACAGGAGGGATCACTTGAGCCCAGGAATTCAAGATTATAGTGAATTATGATTGTGCCACTGCACTCTAGCCTGAGTGACAGAACAAGATCCTGTTTCAAAAAATAATAATAAAAAAATAAAGTGTACAATTCAATGCTTTTGAGTATATCAGAAGAGTTGTACAACCATCACCACAATATATTAATAATTTTAGAACTTTTTTTACCCCAACAAGAAAATCTGCACCTATTAGCATCATTAGCATCATTCCCACCACACACTCCCAACCTTCATCTCAAGCCCTAGGCAACCACTAATCTACTTTCTGTCTCTAAAGATTTGCTTTTTCTGGGCATTTCATATAAACGGATCATACAATATGTGGCCTTTTGGACTAGCTTTTTAAAAAACTTATGTACATATGTTTTTGAGGTTCACTCATGTTGTAGCATGTACCAGTACTTCATTCCTTTTTATTGCTAAATAATATTCCATTGAATGAATATACCACATTTTATTTATCCATTCATCAGTTGAATGTCTGAGTTGTTTCCACTTTTTGGCTATTATGAATAATGCTGCTATGAACATTCATGCACAAGCTTTTTTTGTGTGGATGTATGTTTTTATTTTTCTTGGACATAAACCTAGAAGGGGAATTGCTGGGCCGTATTGGGAACTCTATGTTCAACATTTTGAGGAAATGCTAACCTGTTTGCCAGAGTCGCTGTGCCATTTTACATTCCCACCAGCAATGTACAAAGGTTCCAATCTTCCCACATCCTCACAAGCATTTATCATTGTCTGTGTTTTTGAGTGTAGCCATTGTTTGGTTTTTCAAACCACAACCAATTCTCCAGTTTTCTTCCTCTTTATTTATTTAATTTTTAAGACAAGGTCTCACTCTGTCACCCAGGCTAGAGTATAGTGGCATTGTCATAACTCACTGTAACCTCAAACTCCTGGGCTCGAGCAATCCTCCTGCCTCAGCCTCCCTAGTAGCTGGGACTATAGGCATGTGCCACCACACCTGGCTAATTTTTCTATTTTTAGTAGAGACAGGGTCTTGCTCTTGCTCTGGGTGGTCTTCAACTCCTGAGTTCAAGCAATCCTCCTGCCTCGGCGTCCAGAGTGCTAGGATTACAGGCATGGGCCATCGTGACGGGCCTAACTCTCCACTTTTCTGGCACTAACTGGGTGTCCTACAGTTCAATTTTGACACTAAGTGCCCAGAGTTAACATCAGACCCCACAGGTTAAGGGCTCAGTCCCACACAGCTGTCCTACCATTTCAGACACCAGCACAAATAGGGTCCTCAGGCCACCTACACTTCTTGTAACAGTAATGGTCACTCCATCTTAAAGCCCTTTCTTTTGCAATGCCTAATTGTGTCCTTGCTTAAGAATTCCAGGAACTGGGCCTCAGCAAGTTCAGAGAACCAAGACTGCAGAACTCCCCCTGGAGGAAAATGCGGAGCAGCTAACTTCCAATCACGTTGCAGTCTAGCGAGGCCAGCCAGACCCCAGACTGCCAGATGGCACATTGCTAAAGATAACTGTCAGTGACAAGATAAGCAGACCTGAGGGTGCCCAGCCCCTCCCCGGCCTCCTTGCCTGTAAAAGCCCTTCCTCAGGCTGAGGGACTTGCGGTGGCCTTTGCAGCAGGAGCCTGCCATCTCCACAGGCTGTTGCCTCTTGAATAAACCCATTTTCCTTTCATCAACCCCTCATCTCTTGAGGGTTTTTTGGGAAGCGGGCAGCTGAGCCTGCTTTCGGTTGCATATTGACTGAGGGGCTACAAATGGGGGTGGGGTGGGGGTCCCACAACCACTCTTAAGGTTCCATAATTCACTCAACCCACAGGACTCAAGGAAGTACTATGCTTACCTTTGTCGAAAGGGTACCAGTCGGTGCAGGGGCCAAAGGAAGATTTCCCCTTTGCCAGAGGAAGACTTCCCCTTTGCCCTCTGTCAGAGGCAGCACCTATGGCCAAACTAATTTTGTCCCATTCGTTGCCAGGGTGGTGTGGCTACCTGCCCTGGGTCCATCCAGTCCCTCGGTGGGACCCTTGTGACTAAGAGGACTGAAGAGACGAAAGGGGAATTGTGAACTAAAATAAAATCTTAAGGCTCCCCCCCCCCCACCAGGCTGACTGAATGGACCCCCTGGTGGCCAAAGAAATATCCTAAAACTAAATTTCCTGCCACATGGAGGGAAGTCAGACATGCCTCATTATGCCCCCTCCCTTATTGGTGACATCTTTTTTAACCCACTAACAGGCCTAAGGGTATTCCAGACAAACCTTCAGGTCCTTAATTTACACAACAAATCTATGTCTGTGGCTTATCTCTGATAACAGCTCCTATGTTAAAACATTCCAAGCCTTTAGACAAAGCTTCATGTCTTTAACCAATTACAAGTCAAAGAATCTTTAAACCCACCTATAACCTATAAGCCCCTCCCCCTTCGAGATGGCCCGCCTTTTCAGGCCAAACCAATATATGCCTCCCACATATTGATTTACGATTTTCCTGTAACCCCTGTCTCCCTGAAATGTGTAAAATAAAACTGTAACCCAGCCACAGCGAGTCCACTAGCTCAGGGCTTCTTGAGTGTGGCTCTGGGTCATGGTCCTCAGATTTGGCTCAGAGTAAATCTCTTTAAAATTATTTTACAGAGTTTGGCTTTTTTTTTTCCATTGACGCCTCTGAAGTCGCACTGAAAAATCAACTGACAAAAGGCAGATTAAGAGGAGAGAAGGCATAACCATGTATTAACGTGCAGGGAGGAAAACCACAGAGTGATTACGCCAAGTCCCCAGTGAGGTACAGAAGTTTAAATAGCCTTTTTTTCAGAGGGGAGCGGGAGATGGGGAACATAGATAATTCTGTTGAGTGTCAATAAATGATTACTAGGGAGAGTGAGTGGATGGGGGAACAGAGATTCATTTATAAATGAAACCGCTCCCTTTATAAAGTTAACGAAGGGCCACAGGTAGGAGCTGTGGTAGGGGAAATACTATCTACAACCAGCCATTGTGCCCTGGCCAGCTTTGCTGTAACTGCTCACTACTCAGGAGTCACATGGCTGAAGGTCGTAGAGATTCTGAGCCTTCTTCACTGCTCCCATTGATAACATCACCCCTGTCAAATCTAAGCTAGTCTGAGATTTCTTCCAGGCCTGCATTCCAGTGGACAGCTGACCCGCTCAGGCCACTGGCCCATACCAAGGAACTGACCCAACTGGTATTGCAACTCCCACCCAAGAACTGACTCAGCCAAGAAGATAATTTCTACACCCCTGTGATTCCACCCCGAACCCAGCCATCAGCCAACCCAATTGCAGGTCCTTTGCCTGCCAAACTATCTTTAAAAACCCTTTCTCCCAAATTCTCAGGGAGACAGATTTGAGAACTTTCTCCCACCTCCTTGCATGGCCCTGCAATATTAAATTCTTTCTCGGTTGTAGGCTCTGCTGTCCCAGTGTATTGGCTTCCTCTGAAGCAGCAGGCAAGGAACCTGTAAAGCTACAGCATAAATGGTTCTCTTTGGAAACTGAATGAGCCCGAGAGACAGATATTATCTCGTGAAAGGGTCCATTCAGATATGATTATTCTTTAGTTTTCTTTTTTCTTTGCAATAGATAGTGAAATAACAGGGAGGGGAAGGAAAAACAATTGTTTTCCTTGGTGGGTCCATCTGGTCTTTTTGTAGCTATGGGAAGTCTCTTCCAGCATCTGTTGATCTGTAAGGGTCTTTGAATTCAAAATACTCATTACATCAGGGAGTGATATTTGGGGTGAAATATTTTGGTTTCTTTTATCAGAAACAGCCAAATGAAGAGATGCCTAGGGTTAGTTATGGGGATGGGGATGCAGAGCTTTTATGCCCTCTCCTTGTGGCATCCGGGCACATGCCACTCTCCGGGCACACGGATGTGTTCACCAACCTGGAAGCGCTCCTAGCCTCGTTGTTTCAGTGTTTTAACTGAAGTCTCATTAAGTAGCATGATTGATTCAATCACTGGCCAATCCGAGTCAACCTCCAGTCCCAGTCCTCTCCCCAGTGCATGAGGGGTAGGGCTGATAGTTACAAACCTCTAAACATGTGGTATGTTCCCAGGGCAACCAGCACCCCCTCACACACACAAGCTAGCCAGGGGCCCACGAAGAGCAGCCTCATTTGCATAAACTGAGGTGTCTTCTGTAAAGAGCTCCTTAAGAATAACAAATGATATTCCTATCACTCAGGAAATTCCAAGGGTTTTAGGAACTCTGTGCCTTGAACCCAGGACAAAGACCAAATACAGTTGTTCCTCAGTATCTAAGGGAAATTGAGGATCCCCAAATCCCCAAATCCATAAATCAAGTCTGTTATATAAAGTGGTGCAGTATTTGCATATAACCTACACACATTCTCCAATATGCTTTAAATCATCTCTGGATTACTTGTAATACTTCATACAATGTAAATGCTGTGTAAGTAGTTGTTATACTGTATCATTTGGAGAATAATAATAAGGAAAAAAGTCTCTACATGTTCAATACTGATGCAACCATCCTTTTATATTTTTCTGAATATTTTTGATCTGAGGTCAGTTGACTCTACACATGAGAAGAAACAGATTTGGAGGCCACCTGTATGTATTTTTTATTACACCACAACCATTTTAGTGGGTGTGAAGTGGACTTTGTGCTTTTGATTTATATTTTCCTAATGACTAATGATGTTGTGCATTTTTTTCTTATGCTTACTGGTCATTTGCATATCTTTTTGGGAAGAGCTATCTATTCAGATCCTTTGCTCATTTTTTATTGGGTTATTTGTCTTTTTTATTATTGAATTGCAAGGATTCTTTATGTATTCTGGAAACATGCCCTTTATCAGGCTAGCAAATATTTTCTTAGTTTGTGGAGGCTGTCTTTTCACTTTCTTCATAGTGTCCTTTGCAGTGAAAAAGTTTTTCATCTTGGCAAAGTCCAGCTTATCTATTTTTTTTTTTCTTTTGTCAAGATGCTTTTGGTGTTATGCCTAAGAGACTATTGCTTAACCCAAAGTCACAAAGATTTACTCCTGTATTTTCTTCTGAGAATTTTTTAGTTTTACCTCTAACATTTAGATCTATGATCCATTTTGAGTTAATTTATGTGTATTGTGTGAGAAAAAGTTCCAACTTCATTCTTTTGTATGTGGCTATCCAGTCATCCCTATACCAGAAAAGGCTATTCTTTCCCCCATCAAATTGTCTGGGCAACCTTGTCAAAAAAATCAATTGACCCTAAATGTAAGCATTTATTTCTAGACTCGCCATTGATGTGTATGTCCATCATCATGTCAGAACCACAGCCAAGGTTACTGTAGCTTTGTAGTAAAATATGAAATCAGACAGTGTGAGTCTTCCTACTTTATTCTTTCAAAAAATTTTTTTCAATATATTTAGGGGGCACAGATGCAGATTTGTTACATGGATATATTGTACAGCAGTACGAGCTGGGCTTTTAGTGTTCCCAGCACCCGAATGGTGTATGTTGTATCCGATAGGTAATTTTTCATCTTTCACCCCTGCCCACCCTCCCACCTTTGGTGTCTCCGATGTCTACTATTCTACTCTGTATGACCACGTGTGCCCATAGTTTAGCCCCCACCTATAGGTGAGAACATGTAGTACTTGGTTTTCCATTCCTGAGTTACTTCACTTAGGATACCGGTCTTCAGTTACATCCAGGCTGCTGCAAGCTGCAGTCCCGAACCCCCAGGCGGTACCAGTCTGTGGCCTGTTAGGGAACGGCTGGCCGTGCATCACCGCCTGAGCTCCGCACCACACCCCCACCCCACAAAACCCCAGCCTCTCACCCCTGGTCCGTGGAAAAATCGTCTTCCATTAAACCGGTCCTTGGAGTCAAAAAGGTTGGGGACCACTGTCCGTTATTTCATCCTTTTTTATGGCTAGTCGTAGCCCAGGGTATACATGTACACCACATTTTCTTTATCCACTCATCAGTTAGTGGACACTAGGTTGATTCTGTAGGTTTGCAATTGTGCCAGTTTGTTCCTTTTCATTGTTGTTTTTTGCCACTTTGAGTTATTTGCATTTCCATATAAATTTAGGATCAGCTTGTTAATTTCCACAAAAAAGCCAGTTGGGATTTTGACAGAGATTGCATTGAATCTGTAGATCAATTTGGGGAAGATTGCCATCTTAACAATATCAACTCTTCCTCTCTATTTCATTTATTTAGATCTTCCTTAATTTCTTTCAACAATGTTTTGCAGTTTTCAGTGTACAAGTTTTGCACTTCTTTTGATAACATTTATCTCTAAAAATTTTATTCTTTTTTGTTCTATTGTAAATAAAATTGTTTTCTTAATTTTATTTTTGAGTTGTTTGTTGCCAGTGTATAGAAATACAATTGATTTTTGTGTAAGGATTTTATGTCCTATAACCTTGCTGAACTTGTATATTAGTTCTAATAGTTTTTTCGTGGATTCCTTGGGATCTCAAATAGTTTTATATACATTACTTCATTTAATCACCAGAAGAGGACTGTGACCTGTGTAAAACAAGCATTATTCTCATAATTGTACAGGTGAGGGAATTGAGATTTGAGTGGCAAATAACTTTTCTAAAATCCCACTATTAATAAATGGCAGAGTGAGAAGGAAGTTAATACATAGTGAAGATCAACAGTGAAGGGGAAAGGGGTCTTCTCGCCTTTTACAACATTTTACAAAACAATGTAGGTGAAGAAAAGGCTAATCTATAACAGAGGAAAAAAGGCTGCAACTGCCTGTCGCATGACTCAGGTCCCATAATCACATTCCTCTAAGGCTCAAAATAATTTAAAGTTCTAACAGCTTTGATTTTGAATTACTTATTTTCACAGGTTTGCATTCTGTCTCTGCCCCTTACCTGGGTGTGACTTTCAAGGAACACCGACCTGCTCTTTCGCAACCCCGGTTTTCCCTTGGGCATAATGGGGTCACTAATAGCATCAACCTAGGGTTCTAGTGAGGATGGCACAAGGCCTGGCATATAGTAAGAGCCCAATAAGTGATGGCCGCTGTTATAACTTACATGTGACCCTCAAGCCCCTGCCCCCACCACCTTGTAATTCTTAAAGAAATAGTGCTTTTTAAAGTGGCCATACCCCAGTTAGATAATGGCCTGCAGGCATGCAATAAATCCAGCTCACCTGGAATCTGCCCTTCCTTTCTCATGGCGTGGTTCCAGGACCCTGGGGTCTGCTGAAAGGCTCAGCTGACAAGGTTCTGGCTGGGCTCTTTAAGTCAGCTGCCTGAAGACATCAGCAAAGTGTTTCCAGGACACTCATTACAGTCGTGTGCTTGGGACCCCTCTACTTTCTCAGCATTTTACAGCAGCAATATTAGCACCTGATGACTTCGCTGGGTGCCTCTGAGCTCTTCCGGGATTCGTCTCTTCCAGGATGCTCCAGACTCTGTCCACATGCAGGTTATGTTTCTGCCTCCTTAGGGCCACTCCCTCTGGGCATCTTGTCCCAGTCTTTAGCATACAGTTTCCTCAGAACATTTCAGCAGTGTCTCAGGAAGGGATGACAAGCACCACTACAGAAGAGGATCCTAGTTAGGTACACTGTCAGCGTGGTGGTTTTTAGGGATGGGGCAGGCATAGGGAGAAGCAAAATGGAAAGACCATCGTGGACAAAGGAGACGCAGGTGGTGAGAACAAACCCTTTTCACCACCTCCAACTGCCCTGCCCCCTGGGACTCTTCAAAGAAAGGGGCCATTGCACAGGAAGCCCAGAGGCAGTAGCTGGACAAGGTGTCCTTCTCTCCCCTCCTCGCTGTGGGAAGAACACACATTTTTCTCTACACTTTCACTCAGAACACTTTTTTTCGGAGTATTATAGGGGTACAAACACTTTGGTTGCACAAATTGCCTTTGCACCACCCAACAAGCATGTCCATTCCCCAGATAGTGGACACTGCATCCGTCTGGTGTGGATTTACCTGTCCCCTCCTCCCCCTCTCACCTGCCTGACACCTGATGAATGTTACTTCCATATGTGCACATTAGTGTTGATCAATTAGTACCAATTTCATGGTGAGTACATGCGGTGCTTGTTTTTTCATTCTTGTGATACTTCACTTAGAGAATGGGCTCCAGCTCCATCCAGGATGATAAAATAGGTATGTTGTCATTTTTTATGGCTGAATAGTACTCCGTGGTACACATATACCACATCTCGTTAATCCACTCATATATTGATGGGCGCTTGGGTTGACTCAGAGCACTTCTGACACCAAATGTGTGGGCTTTTCCCACACACTGACCAATTCTCCAATGCCAGCTGGGAGTCCTAGGATTCAACTCAATTCTGACGCTTTCTACTTGGGGTTAGCATCAGACCCCACAAGTTAAGGGCCCATTCTCACAAGACTGCTCCTATTTCAGATGCCAAGGGCAAGTTTGGGCCTCCTGGACTTCCGATCGAGTGGCTATAGATCGGAGGTTCCCACAACCCTTTCCTTGGGTTCAGTAATTTGCTATAGAATGGCTCACAGAACTTAGGGGAATACTTTACTTACATTTACAGATTTATTGTAAAGAATATAATTGGGCCTCAGAAAGTGACACCACAGAGACTGGTCCTCTGACATGCTGAGTGACGTTAGAAGCTGCCTCAGCATAAAGGTCCCTTGAACCTTGTCTTGTTCCTACCTCTCCAAGCACAGGGAGGGACTCTCCTTAGAATTTCCTTATCTGACCAAGAAGGCTTCTTTCCAAAGAAAAATAGGTCTTTTAAACCCCCTCCCTAGGACTCTCATCGAATAACCAGGACCGATCGCCCACTGGAGAGGAGAAGAGACAGAGTCATCACCAGGTCCCGAGGGACTTTCCATCTGTTCTTCAGAGGGGAGCTTCAGGACATTACCTGGGGACTTTATCTGCTTAATAATAACACGGAGAATAGATCTAGTGAGATAATGAGTGTAAAAGTGTTTTGTAAGCTGTAAACCGATATATATCAAGGGTTATTGTAGTGTGAAAGTTGTCAGAATCAAAATGGAGTCCTTAAGGTTAAAAAAAACCCCAAAAACTGACAAATAGAGCCAGGGAAGGCTATGAAGAGAGGGTTTTCACACTTGTATGTCTGATGATGAAAACGATCACAGAAGATTCTGCACAATTTTGTACAAAGATCATAACAACCTTACACAAAAAGTGCTTCTGCAAGGACATCTGCCCAGTAACTGCCTATCCGACCTTGGATTGGCGTCACCCTTGTTATTGATCTTTGTAGCCCGGCATAATTATTTCAAAATAATTATGTAATCCTCCTCATTTTTCTTTTAAAAACCTTTGTCTCCCTTGACTTCCCTGAATACACATATAGTTTACAATGGCACACGTATTTCCACTGTAGTGCTTTATTCTTGAGTAAACATCTTTTTCTTTTAGAGAGCATCTCTCTGCCGTTTAGGTTGACAGTAGCAAAGGATATTCATTATCTTTTCTTATTTTTCTCTTCTCTCTGGGCTTAGGAAAATGAATTTCTGTTCAGCAATGCTGTAAATGTTCTAAAAATTTTTGAGAGACAGCTAACTTCATTGGGTGGACGGGAGGGTAGAAAGTAAAGGCAAGATGTAGATCATTCGTGGTGTACAGTAGGCACTCGGTAAATGTTTTCTGAATAAATAAGTGAAGAAGAACAGAATGGTGCTTCATGAGAGGCACAGATGTGGGCTTGAAAGCTTTAAAATCCCAGTCCTTGCCAGGAAACTATTTCTAAGACAAACTGAAAAGACAGCATTAAAAACATACCCGCACACAATGGTGTGCTGGCTCCAGTGTTTGTTTCTTTCTTGATCACCTGGGAGGTTAACTCGCTTTATGAGCTTGTTTTGCAGAACTGGAAAAAAAAAAAAACTGAACAAACAGAAGAGGGCTTATAGCCCCTCAGCATCTGCCAGACCCCTCTTCAGCATCTGCCTGACCACATTCCAAGAAGTCAGTTAAGACCAACCTTTTCTTGAGCCTTGAAGAGCCCCAAGCAGACAGCAGGGATGCAATACCCCCGCCCCCTGCCCATCAGTTCCTGCTGGGCCAGATTCCAAGGACTCTGATAGACTCACAAAGAAGAGGGAAAAAACTAGAAAAATAGACACCCAGCTTCTGATATCGACTTGCAACATCAACTCTTTACTTTACCCTTTATAATTCCCTATAAAGGTCACCAGCCTCTTTGACTCAGGGCAACATTCCCTTCTTCTTCCTTTTGGGTGCTGAGCCACTGTGACTGAAAGCTCAGCTCTTGTTCTCAAGGCTGCATCAGAAGAATGAGAACAAATGGCTTGAGGAGAAGGAAAGAGAAGTTTATTATTTTGCCAGCAAAAGAGGAAAAACGGCAGACTCTTGTCTCAAAATCCAAATTTCCTGAACATAAGCAGAAATACAGAGCTTTTGAACAAAGGGCCCTCAGTTCTAGGCTATTGTTGTTTACCTACAGTTAGTGACTCTAATTATTCCATCTCTGCAGAAGACAAAGCCTGTGACCTCTGCCCACCTGGGAGGCCCACCCAGACCTCTGCCAGCCAGGTGCTGGGCCTGGGATGGAGCTGACAGTTCCGCTGAGCTGCCTCCTGCAACACAGAGAACAAAAGACCTTCCCCTGCCCCTCCCGACCACCGTGCCTGAGGCAGGGATACAGGCCCACGTTTCCAAAAAGAGTGAGGGGAAATTTTGAAGAGATAGAAAACAT
>CAUYRT010059134.1:0-21279 GCA_963574885.1 Lepilemur ruficaudatus
TGACTTTATTGTTTTTAAAATGATAATCATTTGAGATATGCAAAAGTATTGCTTTAACTTTCCTCCTCCTTTGACCACTATTACTTTAGTAGCAGAGCCATTTCCAGAAAAGAAGTTTTTAACTTGAGAATTTCAATTCTACACAACAGTGTGAATCTGGTTAAATTAGCCTTTGATAGCTGACATGTGTGACTATGTTTTAACATCAATAAAAACCTAGCAAAATATTCAGCTCTGGCTCTCAAAAATTATTTATACAAACTGATGACTAAATGAGTAAATGAAGCCTTCATTAATTCAACAGAGCTCCAAATTTATAAAGCCATGCAAATCTCAAACTCTTTAGAGTTCTTGTACTAGCTGCATCTTCTGTGCTGTAGACACGCAGGTTTCAGAGACTGCCAGTTGTCATAAAGTTCAAGAATACATTTTAACTTCATTCCTAACTTATAGTAAATATTAAAAAAAACAACAAAAACTATAAATATTTATTCAGCACTTCTTATGTACCAGGCACTGCCCTGAACACTTAAGTAGTTTATGTCTTTCAGCCTTGAACACCTTTTTTAGAGAGATATTATTATTATTACCCTTATTTTACAAATGAGAAAACTATTTCTCAGAGAAGGTAGGTAAATGACTTTGCCAATGGTCACCAACAAAGACGTGGTGAAACAAGGATCCCACTAAACATCTAATTCACTCTATTAACTACTCAGAGTTTGTACAAATACTTCACAAGCTAAATAGCAAATAACCCTATTTTTAGTAGTTTCTATGGTCTGAATCATGTTCCCCACCCCTCAATTTATATGTCGATGTCCATCTCCCAATGTGATGCCATTTGGCAATGGGGACTTTGGGAGATAGTTAGGTTTAGGTGAGATCATGAGAGCAGGGTCCTCATTATAGGATTAGTGCTCCCGTGAGAAGAGAAACCAAAGAGTTTGCTCTGTCTCTGTCTCTGTCTCTCTCTGTCTCTCTCTGTCTCTCTCTCTCTCTCTCTCTCTCTCTCTCTCTCTCTCACTGCCTTGTAAGAATATAACTAGAAGGTAGCTGTTTGTAAGCCAGGAAGAGAGCCCTCACCAAAACCTGGCAGGCTGGCATCCAGTTCTAGGACTTACAGCCTCCAGAATTGTGAGAAAATACATGTCTGTTGTTTAAGCCATCCAGTATATCACATTGTGTTATGGCCGCCTGTGCTGAGACAGTGTTCATGCACTACGTTTGCAAAAAAAAATCTTAAAAACCTTTTGTTTACCAAGCAAACCAATTAACAAGTTATCGTCTACTGGAACAACTTTTGGATTTATTTGTTTGATTCACTTAATTATGATGTCCAGATCATTGTTACTTTTCATGCTTTATTCCATTTTATTGGGTTTTATTTCCCCCCAAATATTACTTACTCTTTTATAACAACTTTAAATTAAATACCATGGTTAAACATTCCTCATAACCAGACTATATACCTAACACCTTCAGTTTACCTTTCTTTGAATCCTAAATACTCACGAAGCTTACTAAGCACTTGTGATGTCTGATAATGTCATTATTTGGCTCTATTCTTGTCGAGATATTACCCAAGTAATTATCGTGTCACTGGGAGATAAAGACATGATAGCCCAGTTTTCCTTGCATAAGCAAGTTTATGCAGCTCCAGGGATTATTAAGCAAGCTCTCAAGTGTTACAGGGTTCAATTTCAATACCTTCCTAAATTAAAGGTAGCTTAACTAAGGATTGTTTATAATTGTTGTAAACACAGAAAAGCATCATACTTTTTTAAATGATTAGATATCTTGACACATGTTTTTTCTTTCACAGATCCTTCCATTCTCCTGCTTCATATATTCCTATTTACTCTCAGAGACCTTTACTTTTACTTGAAGACATCCTTGACTTTTTCAAGAAGGATATGTTTAAATTCTTACAAATTTTTATTTAGCATTCATAACAAAAGAGAATGATTATTTCTATTCATATAGGTCTCGTTGTTTAGATATTCACTTTTTTCCCAAAAGAGATGTTATAAATATTTATGCACAGGTCTTATGTTCAATATGTAATATTCCTATTGTTTGTTGGTTAGCTAATGAATGAAAGAATGTATTGGAAAGTTTTGAAAGAATATTCAAACATAGATATGAATTACTACTAAAACCGATTTCTATGCAGTGTGACCTTGTGTGATTAAAATCATTGCAGAAATGTAGATATGTTTCTAAAAATAGTTTGTAAAGAAATCATTTAAAAAATAGTTTATGGAAACATTCCAGTAATGATAATTTATGTTCAATAGTTTAAACAAGTAAAAACTAAAAACTGAACTGAAAGGCATACTAGACTTCAAATAAAGTTGTAGACTTTTAAATGTGTGTATAGAAATCTAGATTTTTATATATTGGAATGAAATTTACATATAACAGCAAAAATATTAGCTAGCATATTCTAAGCACTTAGCATTTACCAAACACTATTTTAAAACTGTTTTATATGTACTAACTTAATTCTCACAAGTGAAATATGACACAAACAAAAGACTGTTATAATAAAATTTTAGACAGCATTTTGAAAGATTTTTGTAATTGGATTTCATTCTGCATTATAGTTTTAAAAAAATATGAAATTGTTAATGAAATAATATTAGGAAAGTCACTTGATGAATTCCCATTTATCAAAAGTCTTTTATTTGATACCAGGAAAGATAGCAAAAAATAGGTCAATATTTAGGTCAATTACACCAAGACCCTCCCCGGAATAAATCATATCTATATTTGAAAAAGGAAATTTGATTAGTAATTTATGCAATGCTAATTAGTTTTTAGCCACAAGCCACCTTTACCACCCACATCACCCTTTCATTCTAATACCTTTGGGTTAGTTCTAATCTTATTCTGAAAGTTGTTTAACCCAAAATGTCTTTAGGGGATAATTTTCTAACCACCTTCTAAACCACCACCCACAATTTTTCACAAACTAAGATGTGTCAGAAAGGTTATTGCTTCTTCTTATTTTTTTCTTAAATGGAACAAAGGAACTATTAAGTATGAATAACATAAGACAATTCGATACATTCTATTGGAGATACTGTTCTACATATAAAATGGGATGAATCACACCTAAATTCTAGGTTGATGGCATTACAGGAAAAAATTGAAATGATTAAATGGGTCCATAAACAACATCAACTTCAAATCTTACTGTTTTAAATAATATGAATGATCTGAATTTCAAATAACTGATGTAAAGTGAAAAGATTATGAAATTTAATCCTTACCATCCTCAACATTTTGATATCAGAGCTATTGACAATGATTTAGCTGAGTGGAAATATTTATCTATTTTAGGTACCTGTAGACCAAGCAATCTGATTGATGATTTCCTCTCATATGAATATGTAAACACATACACATACTGCATGACATATGTGTATGTACTAACATGCACAAACAAGCACACACACGCATATCCTTATACACATATATGTGTGTATGTGTATATTTATATAAATAAGAGATATATTGAGCCCCATTTTATTATAAAATGCCATTTGTTATTTTATATATGTTTCATTAGGACACTGACACTTATTTTACATTATCACTTCAATAATTTTAGTACCTTTTAAGAACTTAATTTTACCATTTTATTGTGAAAATCGTAAGTAAATTCTAATTACCTAAAATAAATCAGTAGCTATTTCATGGCATGTTAATAAACTTCACTCTATCATTAAGCAATGGGGAGCCATGGAATGAATTAACTACATTTACATTTTAGAGAATGAAATTGCTGGTCAGAAAGACCAGCTAGGACTCTGTTCTAACCATACAAGGGAGAAAAAGTCAGGTCCTAAACCAAGGCAGTGACAGTGGGACCACATGAATCTGGGCAAAATAGGAAGAGAATTAAGGAAAGAGTTCTAGAGTCAAAGGATGCCTGGGATTCAATAGGCTGGAAAGAAAATACACCGAAAAAGACAAAATGAGGAAGAATGAAAGTTTGTAGGGTAGTATATTTTTAGAGGATTGCATTTTTAAAATTAGAAATTAAGTTCATGATTCAAGTTTATTTGCTCAAATCTATTTATATAAATAATTTACAAATTAGTTTGTTTGAATATACACTGAATCTAAAGATACCTAGAAAATCTTTTGTTTGGTCATTTACTCATTCATTTTTAAGGAGAAAATAAAATGTAACTTGAAATTAAGTTCAACTTTTAACAGCCATAGACTTCAACAACCCAGATTGTTATTTCATGCTTATAAAATTGTGGTGTTTAATTTGAAACATTTCACACTTAGTTAAATTTTAAGAGTTTTGAAACCTTTTAAATTCAAAATACAAATAAATTAATGGAAATGTGTAAATGCCTCAACTTTACAATCACAGATGGGAGAGTATAAAGCTGATATCAATAGCAACAGAAATTAGAAACTAATCACCACTAATGTTAAATAAAGATGGCATAGAACAGAATATCTAATCTGATTTAATTGAAATTTAAATTCATAGTATGCAAAAGAATAAGAATACAATCATCACGTCCTCCTTTATCAGTGCACACAAGTAATATCAGGTTGCATAATCACATCCCATTGCAAAGCATCATGATGCTATTTCACGAAGAATAGCTAGAGAAAGCGATGCTGACGAATAAATTATAGTTTCAAGTGCTTGAACTGCATATAAATTTACCTTCTGGAAGGGCTGTTAAACAAAAGAACTCTAGAGTCTTGATCTATTTAGAGTATTATAAAAAAATGTGTGGCCTTTGCCCTGTTTTTAACCTCACTTAACTCCCATTACAAAACATCTCTCTCATATCAGTATGAAATCCTATTTTAAAGAAAAATCCAATGCCTGATCTCAAAATGATACAATAAACAATTTTTTTGTTGCTATGGTAAAGGGTTGGGGAAGAGTCGTGCGTCTTCTGATTCACCTTTTAGAACACATTCTTCAGTGCTTTTAGTTTTGTTTTGAAACTACTACATAATCATCAGTACATCTGACAATACAGACTTCCTCCTTGCCAGCAATGTGAGCTATAAAAAGAAAAATGAGGAGACATTAATAGGAAAGTTTTATATAAACCCTATAATGTTAGAGGACAATTTTTTTAGTCAAACAGAAGACTTATTTTTGGAGAATGAACATAATATGTGCTTTTTAAATAGAATATACATTGTTTTCTTAGAAATGTCTTCTCTTTTTCTGATTTTAGAGCTGTTTATAAAAGAATAGTTACAAGATACTTAAGAAACTTTACTTTTTTAAAAAAATAAACCAAAACACCAACAAATATAAACTTCATAAATTACCGGACTATATTTAAGACATTTAAAGTATGTGTTTTAATAATTGAAAAATTAAAAGACAAACTGCTGTCCTTTTTCTTATTTCATTTTATGTTGCTATAACAGAATATCAGAAACTTGGTAATTTATAAAGAAAAGAAACCCATTTCCTACAATTCTGGAGGCTGGAAAGGCCAAGATTGAGGGGCCCACATCTTGCAGCATCATCCCGTGGCAGAAGGAGGAAGGGCAAGAGAGCACAGGCAAGAGAGCAAAGAGAGGGTTGAATTCCCTTTCATGACAAGCCCACTGTCTCCATAACTAACACATCCTATTGGTAACAACAGTAATCAGTTCACGAGGGCAGAGCCCTCAAATCTAATCACCTCCAAAAGGTCCCATTTCTCAAAATTGTTGAATTGGGTATTAACTTTCCAACATGCAGACTTTAGGGAGTACATTCAAGCCATACCTTCCTTTAAATTCAGCTAAAAGGAATTCAAAGTTGCAAGTAATTTATGAATGGTAAATCTACAATGTAAATTGGAAAACCCTTGCAGGAAAAGAAATAGAGAAATAATTGAGAAAACACTCAGATCGGGTATATAAACTTTATTGTCTATACAGGAAGTTTGCCAGTTCATTGGTAGAGACTAATGTTTTTTCCTGGATTTGACATCTAGGAGAATTTTGTCACAATGGTCATTTTGATCAATTGACAATAAGATTTCTGTCTCCAGTTCCATTCTATTTGTTGCTACCTCTTATTACTGGCTGTTGGTGAACACTAAAGGGCTATTATAAAACACATTGAGGGCTATTTTTCACATGACGAAAGAGTAGAAGTGAGGATGGTATAGTCTAGGATAATAGTTGTCTGAAAGCAGGAACAGTAGTTTTAAGAATACGTGATGCTTTAAATCAGGTTTTTTTAACTGAAAAATCATAGGGGAGAAAAGTATAATTTTGGAAGAAAATGTGAGAATTGAAATAGGACTGTAGCCTTCTCAATTTGAAAAGTTAGAACTTTAAATTCAAATGAATAAATGAAAAGAACCATAATGCACTATCACTATAATTTTTTAAAAGAAGACATTACTTCCAAGAGAGAAAATCTGGTTACTTCATACTGACACTTACATATGGGCATGTATTGTGTTTGTATGTATGTGTGTAAACATTGCCATGGAATCTCACCATTTCTAAGGATGCTTTTGGGAAGCACTGATTTAACTCATCTTTAAAAAAAAAATTGTTAGATTCAGGATTTTGTCATAAACTACATAACAGGAATACAGATTTGATGTATCCAGCAATTGTCAGACATTCTTTGTTCTCAAATGAGGCCTTTGTGTGTGACTTGAATTTGAAAGCTTTCTCAGCTTTGAGGATCATATGTCTGAAATTCTTAAGTACTGCCACTAGATGACAGCCTTACCTGTCTCTGCAGGCAAATGTTTCTAAGCAAGAAGAGATGATTTTTTCTAAGAAAACAACTTTATTGAAAAGACATAAATTTAATGCTTACATAACTACTTTTTATAATATACAAATTATACTTAAAACAAAGTTGACTATCTTAGAGTTATACTAGGAGGTTTCATATGATCCATTGTCTGTGCAATAAGGCAAAACCATTTACTGAGCAATCTTTTAGCTAGGCACTTTCCATTGATTGTATTAAAACTCACAAAACTCTATAGGAAAAATGCTATTATCATTTCTATGTTATAAATGAGGGAACTGAAGTTCAAAGAGGTCAGAAATGTTCCGAGCTCGTCGCATTTTGACTCCTGTCTACATTTTGGGTGTCATCTTCAGTCCATACTCATTCTATGAGAGTAATTTGCAGTTTCTTGAAAATTCTCATTTTACATATTTGCACATTATTTTCAAAATCGATCTGTTATATACGTCTGCTCACAGCCCATCTTCCTTTTCTTCACTCAACAGTTTAACATTAAACTATCATGCAAATGTCATCTCCAGTCATGTTTTCTGTGAAGGAACCTATCCTGGACACATAATCATTAAGCCATGTTCTACACAGTTATTTTCATAACAATGTTATCAAATATGCAATACCAGATACTCAATATAACTTATTTATACCATGGAAGATGACATATCCAGTATTTTCTCTTTTATCTTACATAAAATTTTACTATAACATTAGATATCAACTTACTATCAATCATTTTAAAAAAGTATTTTTTGCAAGTTAAAATCTCTTGGTTGAAGAATATAGTTGAAAACAGATTAAGGAAAGAAGGAATTGAAGGGTGTATGTACATGGAAATTACAGTCTCATTTAGGAGGAAGCTGAATCCAGACATCCATATCTCTTCCTTCATCACCATCTTAATTTCATAGTCAGGCTGGCACTAGTAGGGAAAGAAGTGCCACTGACTCTTAAACTTTTAAATATCCTCATAGAAGGCAATTTTAAAAAGAAGAGAGTGACTCTCAGTCTTCTAGCATCTATCTGCTTTCAGTGAGGGACTCTAATCAAACTTGGGTAACGGGCCTCCATTTGGAGAAAGGGGGTAGCTCTGGGATTGGCTCAGTCAGTAGTAGGTGTTTTCCCCTGCGACCAGAAAGTATGCAAGGTACACCAGTGGACTATTCCATCAGAGCCACCTGCAATGAGGTAGAAGAGAAATTCCTCAATGCATAAATGGGACTTCTCATAACAAAAATAAGAGGTATCTACTCTAGATGAATAGCTAAAGAAACACGTCATGCAATACAGGATTTCACATTGAATATATAATTCTATTACCCATTTTACCAATTTAGAATTTTTGTTTTACCTTGGACCATTTGAATATTTCTATACTTCTAAAAGATGTGAAATCACTAAGTCTTTGAAGGTTAGAGGTGCCATGGGAAACTGAACAGATTGTGGGTCTGTATGTGACTCAGCGAGGGAACACATTTTACATATGATCCTGCTCTAGAGACATAACAAGAAGACATTGTTGTGACTATGTATCATTTTACACAGTTGGAATACTGCAATGGACTGACAGTAAGTGGACCGAAAATGAAGAGAAAACACCAAGTTGCTACAGGCAATGCATACTTGCAAACTAAAATCGTCTAATTAGCAGTACAAAGCTAGAAGCCAAATTTTTGCTACCTTAGCAGCACCCCAGCCAAGGATGCACTAATTAGACATGGAGATAAGCTATGTTGCTAAAGCAAACCCATCCTTCGTTTATGATTAAACATTGAGTGACAACAGCGAGCATCAAGATCAAAATTCTAGTCGTCACTGATGAGAAGCATAGGGATGTCTAAGCTCAAAACTCTTGCTTGGAGCGAAGATTATAAATATGGTTTTTGCTTGAATTTTAACTTTTCAGCTGAGCAAAGTCTTATCCCTCATAGCTGAGGGAACTAAGTAAAATGATGAGGTGGAGGGATACGGAGAGAGATAAAGTGAATTGTTCCATACACTGAGGCATAACCTGAAATAACCAATCAGCATTGTGGACAGTTGGGAATAGCAGAAGCTGAATTTTTAAAACAAGCCATACTTCATATATAAATTATCGCAATAGACTCTCAATTGGTATCAGTGATGTTGTAGGGATAGTGGGGACTGATCACTGTGACAGACATGTCATAAAGTCTAGTATGTTAAAAAGAGTAGACATTAATAGTCCCAAACGTTCTGAAAAGGGTAAAGCAGAGAGCAAGATTAGATCAACTTATAGGGTGTTAGCAAGCCATTGTGAATGTCAGTTTTATCATAGATATCTTAGAGCTGGATCTTAACACAACCACTTCATTTTATGGCCAATAATGTGTATAAGAAAAATTATAATCCTAAAATCACGTATTAATACTTAGGCAAGGTCACAACCAGGGTTGGAACACAAGAGATTTTGAATCTAGTGTCTTTTATAATAATATACTGGTTATAAATAATAGAAATAGAGCCATTAAAAGAACACATTTTAATACATTATATTGTTATTGGTATTTGCATGTTGAAATAAGCTATTTTTTTTTAATCTAAAGACAATAACTTTCCCATTTCTGGCAATGAGATGTTATCTATTAAAATATTTCATTAACTAAAATGACTGCATTTTATGTATGTTCAATTAGAATATTATATATATTGCAATAGTAAATTTTAGGTGGCAACTTGTTTGGATTAAGAAATACTTAGAAACTTAGTAAAGCATTATTTTGAGGTGTGTTTGTGAGGTTGTTTCCAGAGGAAATTAGCATGTAAGTCTGAGTGGACAAGGGGGAAAAGATCTGCTTTCAATGTGGTCAGACACCATGCAATATGCTGGGACCTGGCTAGAATAAAAGCAGAGAAAAGGTGAGGATGTTGATCTATCTGCTGGAGATGGGACACACTCTTCCTCTCCTGTACTTAGACAACAACTTCAGGTTCTCTGGCCTTTGGGCTCCAGGACTAAGAGTTACATCATTGGCTTCCCTTGTTCTGTGTCCTTTGGACTTGCAATGAGCCGCACCACCAGAATTGCAGGGTCTCCAGAGCTTGCAGACAGCCTGTCATAAGACTTCTCAGCCTCCATGATCATGTGATTCAATTCTCCTAGTAAATTCCCTCTCATATGTCTACCATATCCATATCCATCTTATTGCTTAAATTTGTCTGGAGAACCCTGACTAATACATTAAATACATTTGCATTTAAATGTATGTAGGTTTGTATGCTGAATTTTAAAAACTACTTTAATTCATACATTTTTATATAAAGCTCTGCAACGTGAAAATTCACACACAATTTTGAAGTAGAGTTCTAGTAAACTGGCTTGTTATTAGTTGCACAAATAACACAGACTGTGAAGTTGGCCATATTTTCAACATAGGCAGTGTCAGAGCTCATTGCATACTATGACTAAACTTCTGTGCCTTGGGATTATATCATTCACTACTATGAATCCAAGTATGGCTGATGTCTGTATGATATGAGTTCAACACTGTCTGGAAAACAGACCTCACTTACAAAATAGGCATTGACTTGCTAATTGATACCCCAGATTCATTTAACAAATGATATAATCTATCAATAGCTAGAGATAAGAATTGCAATCCAAACATATTTGGGAGAAATAACATATTAACCTGAATTCCCTTTATCCATAAATATAGAACATAGAAACATGTATGTATAATAATCAGTAATAACTGAAAGAGTTAACTATTTTAAAAAACCAACTTGTTATTTTTATACTTCCTTATAGTTTCTCTAATGTTTAAACACACACACATATACATAAGGCTAACACTTCCATAAATGAGTGGCCTGCAAAATTTTAGCAGAAGAGAAAGTCATTTGAAAAATTATATTGTAAGATTTCCCAAGTGTAAGAATCTAAGGCCATAATTTTATTTAACTAAGTTTCAGAAATCAACTGAAGAAAGGCATTTTGAGGAAAAGAATTATTTAAAATGAGAATATCTACATAAATTATTAACACCTTGAAAGTACATTCATATAGATAATTTATTAGTTTAATGTTCTCACTTTGCAGATCCATAGATAAAATTATCGGGATTTTATGCCAAATGAAGGCTGTTATATGGCATTATTACTTCAGGATGGTACAAACAGGAGTAGAGGGAGTAACAAATTCAGAGAGCCACAGACTAGGCATAAAAGATGGGAATTGGAGAAAATAGATCGACCTATCAGCACCTCCATTTATGAGCCCACATTTCAGTGTCAGTTTTGCATATTTAATAAGGATAAGAATAACAATAATCATGCTGCTAATATTTAGTTATTCCTATAATGAAGGAAAAAGTTCTTAAGCAGTTCTTTAAAAATCTCGAGTTTCCCTTTTTTAAGCAGCAACTTTTACTTTTCAATAGCACTCCACACCTGATTAGATTCACACACAATCTTTGTAATACTTTCAGTGAAAGATGGTGTCGATGATAAATTATCAAGTAATGGTTTACTCTCCCAAACAGGTTTTATTGATTTTTAGATTTGTGGCAATAGATTATATCTGTAATGGAAGAACCTAGAATTCTGTATTTTTCCCTTAGATAATAAGACAACCATCTCTAATAATGTAGGGTATATCCAATCACTGTGTTAGGTTATGTATTTTTCAATAGTCTAATTTAAGTCTCAAAATAGGTTTTTAAAACTACTACCCATTTTTGTGCTCACAAAATATGCCTAAAAATCATAATAGCATGGAGAACTTTTATGCTACGATATAGACATTAATTGTTCTGTGTGTCTGTAAGACTGAAACTAAATACAGGTACTATAGTTTGCATTAGTTGAATCTATTAGTTCAGCTTTTAAAAAATGATTTTATTCTTTTATTCTTTTCATTAATTTTTACTTTTTAAGGTTATATAAACTTAATACTTGGAGTTCATAAACTATTTCCTCTCTAATATTGGGTGCTCTGTTTGTCTCTGTTTTTATGTATAACTATTAACTGATGTTTATTTATGCTTCTATTGAAACCATTTTAAAAATTCCCCAAAAGTGAAGAAAAGTGAATTGGATGATAGCAGATGGATAGGCAGATAGTTAAATAAGTATATAGACAGAATAAATATTTCAAGAGTCAGTTTTATTTTTTTCAATGACTATCCTGAGTTTTCAGATTAATCTTTCAACTCTTTACATTCATAAAAATAGGCTATTTTAAGAGATGACCACGAAGCATTTGTGTTATGTAATTGTGCTCTGAATAACAGATACATGTCTGAGTCATACAAAATTAGCTGTGTTTCCATATAATAATGGAAGTTTACACCTGGAGATTAAAGGAAATGTCCTTTGAATTTGCGTCAATCAGCCAGGTCTACTTTACCAATCTAGAATCATCTAGAAATGTTGAATAATGTCTTTACAAGTCTTTAAGAATAAAATCTTTACAAGACTTCAAGACACTACTAGCAATTCCTTCCAATCCTCAATTTTCCTGTGCCTGATCAGGTCTTTCTCTCTAAACTAAAGCACTGAAACATATTTCTAAGTAACATTACTGACTCAAGTTTCTCAGCATTTCCTTCCATTTTCTATTTTGTTGCCATCGGGAAGTTTCTTCTAAAACATTGATTTAACCAAATCATCCACTATTTAAAACCTCTGGTGGCACTACACAACTACCACAATGGCCAAAATGAAAAATAATGACAGCATTAAATTCTGGCAAGGATACAGACACTGGCTCACTCATTTATTGCTGGCAGGACTGATGCAGCCAGTTTGTGAAATAGTTTGGTAGTTTCTTACAAAACTAAATACAGCTACAATGCATCTGAGAAATTTCACCATTGGGCATTTATTCCAGAGAAATAAAAACATGTATATACAAAAACCTATGCACAAATATTAATAGCAACTTTATCCATAATAGGTCCAAACTGGAAACAACACGGATATCCTTCAATAGCTAAATGATTAAAAACACTGTAAGATATTCTTATCATAGAATACTAGTTAGTAATAAAAAGAACCAAACTATTGACACATGAAAAAAATTGTATGGATCTCAAGGGAATTAGGCTGAATGGAAAAAAATTCTAAAATGTACATAATATGATTTCATTTATATAATATTTATTAGTGAAAGTCAGGGGTCGGCAATAGGGGTGGAGGGGAGGTAAGTGAGGCGATAAAGGCAACACTAGGGATCCTTGTGGGGACAGGACTGTTCTGTCGATATCCATGGCTGTGTCCATGTCACTGTCTGGGCTGTAATATTGTACCATAGTTGTGAAAGATGCTACCATAATGAAAAACTGATCAAAGGGTACATAGCATCTCTGAATTATTTCTTAAAACTACATGTGAATTTATAATTATGTCAAATTTAGAAGTTGTTTAAAACAAAAAACTATGACTTCAAATTGCCTACAGAAAGGAGTACAACCTCCCCCAATGAATATGTAAGAACATTCAGAATATTGCCTTCAGAAAATATTCCTTATCACCCTTTACTTGCTCTGCATTCTCTCCCTACCTCTATGCTGTAATCCATACTTCATGCATGTTAAACTAAAGTTTCTTTTTTGCATCACTTCTGTACCACTGAACAGAGTGAGTTGTGATTGTTTGTACTGTAGTCTCTCTTATTACCAGTGAATTCTGAGGACATAGCTTCTGCCTACAGCCTTCCCTCTCTTGCCCTCTATGATGGCTAATTTTACATGTCAACCTTATGGAATTAAAACATATGCAGATAGCGGAAAAGTATAATTTCTGAGTATATCTGTGAGGGTGTTTTGGAAAGAGACTGGCATTTGAATTGATGGTCTAAGTAATGCAATGTGGGTAGGTACCATCCAAATGGTTGAGGATCCATATAGAACAAAAAAATCAAAGGAAAGGTGAATTTCCTCTGTCTTCTTGGGCTGGGACACTCTTCTTCTCCTGCCCTTGGACATTAGAACTCCAGGTTCTTTGGCCTTTGTACTTCAAGATTTATTCCTGCAGCTCCTCAGTTTCTCAGGCCTTTGGCTTCAGACTGAGAGTTACTCCCATCAGTTTTCTTGCTTCTAAGGCCTTTGGACTTGGACTAAGCCATGCTACCAGCCTCCTTCATTCTCCATCCTGCAGACTGCCTGTCACGAGACTTCTCAAGCTCCATAATTGCATGAACCAACTGCCTTAACAATTCTTTTCTCTATATATCTCTCTTTCTCTCTCTCTTTCTTCCTATTTACCTATCTCGTAATATCTGCCCATCTCTCTTGAGAACTCTAATACACCCTCCAAAACAATACATACTAAGAAACATTTACACATTAGCTACCAGGAAGGAGAAAGAGAAATTAAACATATGGTTGTCATGTTGTACATTGCTCGCCTGCAGGGGGTGCTATTTATAACATGTACAAGCATGCAGCAGCCTGATGAAGTTTGCACACAATCATGATAATATGTTTCAACATTCTAAGTACCAGATACTATTTTTGTCTGTGTTTTAAAACTCTCAGCCCATTTATTTGCAAATACTATCCTGTTAAATAGTCATTTTCTCTATTATACTAATACAATAAAAAACTTAAGTCTCAAAGGGGACTATAATACATTTTGGATTCAAACCCTGGTCTACTTGCCTATAAGGGGTGTTATATTTAACAATTTAAAGATGGTAAACCTATTAGGTTATAAGCTTTCTATTCAAAGAGGAAAACAGAGTCACTATAAAAATCGCAGTGCTCATTATGTAGAATAAAGTTGTTTGTGAAAGCCACACTTGTTCCTGAAACTGAGGACGGAGATTAATTTTGTCTGTTCTTCCCAATAGAAAAGAAACCAGTCAGCATCCTCGGCATCATTGTGGTTTTCAATTGCAGTTAACTTGGTTATCAAATGATGCTGCATAGATTGCTTAAAAGTACCAAAGGTTTGTAACTCCTATCTCAACTAACTAAAACACAAATGCAACACACTCAGATTCTAATATACTCAGTAGACTTTCCAAATTTTGAGTCATCATGGTGAGATATTTTCAAACCTGATTCTCCCAATGGTTTGACTGCAGTTGCGTCAGCGTATCATGCATAGTAAATCTCCACTTGCTGAGAAGTTTTTCTTTTTTTTACTAATCTCTGACTTGTATAAAAGCAGAAGCAGAAATAGCTCTCAAGTTTTCAACAAAGCATTTTATTTCTCTGAAGCCTTAGAGAAATTGAGTAATGCATTCTGTAGGTTGCTTGTCCTCTGTTAGCATTAGAACACTTCTATAAAGAATTTTATAATAAAATTCCATCCATTCTCAATTACTACATAAAAAAATAACTTAAAGCAACATCTCACTATGAAACACTTTGGCTTACTAGCAAATTTTCATTGTTTTCTAGACAGGACTGTATTGTTTAAGTATTAGTGCTATCAAATTGATGAAAATAGGGGAAATAAGGTCACAGTCAACCTGAAATATAGGAAGTAATTGCTCCATTAAAAACTCAAACCAAATTTTCCACTGAAATGTCATGATTTCAAGGTTAAATTATTCTTCTATAATCTTCCATTTATGAAGTTACTATTTTAAAATGTCTCTCATTACCTACATTTTACTTCACTAAATGATTCATTTTTTACTTGACTTTTGATTGTCTGTGAGATGTAAAATAGAGAAAGTTATCAGGGTAAGACCAGGTATACATTTAATGGACAAACTATTTTTAGAGAGCAATAAGGGGAGTGGAAACTTTTTAATCTCTTAAAACTCACTTCTAGGGACTTTGATAGGTCTTAAATTGGTTCTCAATTTCTAAGTCTGATAATTCATCACTTAGCTTTGAGACATCTGGATAAAATGAATCATCTCTTGAACTCTTATTACTGACAAATTTTTTCATGAGATCACATGTAGAATTTATTTAAAATCCTTGGAATTACAAGTAAAATAAATTTTTGCTACGTATACTTAAGGATTTATTAGCCATTTTCAGAATTAAAGTTTGGAATACTTTATCAAATAATACTTTGATTAGTTAACAAAATAAAGTATTCAGCAGTGTTTTTCTAAAAGCATTGATAGCAAAATAGTGTTCAAATGTCATGTTACAACTCTAGTAACACTTGGAGAGGGGTAGTTTATTATCGCCTGCCAGTATTTCCTTTCGAGCTGTCTTCCATATTATATGTTCTAGAGGACGATCAAGTACTTACTCATAAACAAGTTGGAGTACCTAAACAAAAAAAAGTAAATTAAAAAGAAATATAAAGATGGAAGGGTTCAGGAGTTAAAATAATTCTAAACTTTTTAAAATTAGTATTCAATTTTCTGTAATACTCTACTGAAATCTTTCCAATACAAAATCTCATTGGGTTTTCAAAAGATAAGAACCTTTTATTATGCCTATCTTAGAGCTGAGGAAAGATTGACAGAGAGATTGTCTCCCTAAAGTTTACACTCCTAGTAAGTGGTAAGTTAAGCCTGCATTTTTTTTTCCTCTTTAGAGAGACTAGAAATACATTTCACAAGGAAAAATGAGGATTTTTTAAAATCCAGGTATATTATTTTTATGGTGAAAAAGTCGGCATACATAGAATGTAATGAGTTTACTTAAAAATAAATCATTTTTTGCTCTAAATGATTTTATTTATTACATTTTATAAGTAATAATTGTCATAATTTATAAGTCTCAGAAGTATCTTGAAGATGTAGCATTTCTTCAGCAGACACTATTAGCAAATGTCACATTGCAGTTTTCTTCATATATAAACAGAAGCCTCGGGAGACAAAGATGAAACTTTTTACATCAAAGATTATACACTCTAAATGTCAGTCTCTTAAAATGCTCTAAACCCTTCTTACAGACAGTTAATGCAAATAGTCTAAAATGTGCTTCAAATTATATTTCAATTTTTTTTTTCCGTTTAGACTAACAGGTTGGCAGATACATGCACGAGTTATAAAGCCAAACAACTCTATGAGCAGGTATATACAGTGCTATTCAATGAGCATAAACAGAAAAACTCTATGAGGTATGAATAAATTGGCATGAAACAATCTGCAATTAAGAACAACGTAACCCCACTAATTGTTTTTGTTCACGATGGCCAGTGAATCCTTGTCCACATCTTAAAGGTGCCAGATGTATCTCCAATTGGCATAAATTAGATCTATGCATATATGAACCTTTGAGCTATATACTTTGTGTCTCTGTAGAATGTTTAACTTCATTTTTTTAGATTACATCTCTGTACTCTTAAACGAAATACCTATTCTAGATACAGTTCACAAATATCTAAGTTAACGTTCAGAAGGTAAGTTATTTTTTAGTATCCTAAGATAGTTTTCATATTTTAATCATGAAGTGGTAGATCAGTACACCTTTTATGTATTTTGCCCCTCCCTTCCTATAATTTATGGTCTTTACATATTTAATTCTAGATTTAAAGAGTATAATTCATAAATATATTTTCCTGGTTTATAGAAAAACAGCTGAGCAAGTATGCATGTTAAAATGGTTTTTAGTGGTCACATGTGAAATACACACATAAATACATAATTTGATGCCCTGAGCCTAAATTTATCAAGTCTTACTAGCACTGTACAATTAAAGTATAGAAGAAAGATTTTATAAGCCTTTAAAATCAAGCAATAGACCCTAGGAGTAAAAATAGAGAGACAGGTTTGTGGAATGTTGAGGATGCTGTTTTGATATGATGGAACCTAGAATATCCAGTCTTACCTAAGACTTATCTTCCTGAGGCCTATATCATCTCTTAGATTTCTGCCCTGCAGTTACTGTCATTAAAGTCCAACTGTTTTAAGAGAGAATATATTGTGTAACAATACGTAATATTACTTAATGCCACAGAATTGTACTTAAAAATGCTTAAAATAATAAATTTTATGTTATGCACATTTCACCACAATTTTAAAAATGTGAGGGAGGGGAGGAAGAGAGAATGCAGCATGACTTCTAAACTATTTGCATGTAAACCAATAGCTTTTAACAACTGTTTAGAACCAAGATAAGCAAGATGAACAGGAACAAACGACATACTTAGTCCTAGAATTATTTAAAATTTTATAGGAAATGCAAAACAAACAAAATTTTTAAATGTTGCCAAAGTTATTCAGTGGAGAGCATTGTCAAAATATTCTTGAGTCAAATTAAAGGCTTGAATTAATGTAAAGCAGCTGTGAGTCACTTAAGATCCAGTTTCTGTTGGTCTAGGAATGTTTATAGTAGTCAGGGAGGTCACTGCAATTACTACACATACACATGAAAGTCCTTTGGGATCAATCATTTATATGAAAAATTTTAGCCACTTGCTTCATTTTCTCTTGTTAGTCACTGTCGTGCAAATCTGGAAAACCCTGTGTATTTCCATTTTAGGTGCAGTTTTGCTTCTGGCCTTTGTAGCATCATACGTAAACAAAAAGCTTGACTCACAGCCTTGGTTTTTTTTAGTTTCCAGGAAAATGAGAATTACCATTAATGACTTCTAGTGGCCCTGTTCAGACATGGGGCTTTGTAAAAGGGATCGTGTTGGCCTGTATATAGGTATCAACAGAACTGAAAATAGTACTTATTTATAATATAGCCCACTTTAAATTCTTTAAAAAATTATAATTTTGCTTGCACTTTTAAGGAGAAACAAAACTAGTTGGCATTTCTCTTATCTCAAAACACCTAAACCCTGCTATTCAAGAACAACAGATCACACATATATTTTCTGCAATGAGAAAAGTTAGCCCTAATACAGTCCTAGGCAGTTTCACTTGACTAATTTGCTGTGCCAGGCTTCAAAGTATTTACATCTTTTGAATTAATTTTAACTAGATGTAGTTTTCAAAGCCATGGCTCATTTCTAAAAATATTATATACAAATAAATATCTATGAAATGCATAATTTCACAACCTTAGGAAACACCGACGCTCTTTTTCCTTGTATTTTTTCCTTCCTTATAATTGAGAAATATCCATCGATGAGTTCAGTTTTGGTCTCCTATTTTAACTAAATTGTCTCACATACACACACACAAATTCCCTGTAATATGTGGAATCACTTTCTAAGTCATAAAAGATACAAAACAGTGGTATAGGTAGGTAGGTAAGTGATTTCATATCAAGTTCCCACTTTACTCACTCGATTCCTGAAAATCTTATTACCACAGTGATTTTACTGCAGAGAGTCTATCAGATTTGCTACTATTTGAATGAATTTTCTGTGACTCTGTCCTTCTCCTAACCCCAACAGAATGTACTGTTTTTAATAATTTATTAAATTCATTTGCTAGGTGACGTTTACATTCTGGTACAGTTGTGTTGTCTAATAATTTTCTAATAAAGGGAATTTTATTTTCCCTTGTGATATTATAGCATCAGCTTCAATTTATAATTTGAGCAAGATGACAGAAGCCAAATGTTACAGTATGGTGCTGTGATCACATTTCAAGAAAACTGATTAGAAAATGTAAGGACATTATCGCCCTTCTTGTACAATAATTTTCCTGGAATAAATGTTATTAAGTCACAAATTAGATGTTTCTGCACACTAGATAACTTTGCAGTGAAGAATAAAAGGGATACTGCCCATATTTACATGTGGACAAATCTCTAAAATGGGTTAGGGAAGTGAATTAAGACAGAGTTATGTAGTAAAACACAGTAGCACATTTTATGGACTGTCATAGACATTTGTTTCCCCTTCAGTCCCAGGGGTGGAAAAAAAGGTGACTAGAGGAAAAAGATGATATGTGTATAGTTTAGATCATGCTATATAATGTGGAGAGAAGTATATTTTCCTAAGAAATTAAGAGAAAGGAAACTAACAATTCTTACATAAGCGAAACCAAAATATTTAGTAAATCTGAGTAGAGTCTTAAGTTATATAAACCCTAAGCAGTTGATATTATTGGACTTTAAAGTTTCAGCACTCAGTACAATGCCTGTCCAAAAACAGACAGGAATAATGTAGTTTTATTGAATGAATGAATGAATGAACATATGAACAGATGCTTTGTTCATGGCTTATCCTCAATATCTAGAACACTAACTAGTATGGGGAAGGCACTCACAAACTTTTTGCGCTTCTGTTTTGAACTCTTATACAGCATTATATATGTCAAGGCCCTATTTTATGGGGGATCTAATCATAGAAAATATGTCCTCCCCTGGGAGACAGAAGTTATATCTCCTCTAAATTTAATTTTATTAAATTAAAGTGGGGTTCTCTAACCTAAGAAATCCTTTCAATCTGTAATAAAATGACATTATTGGTGATAATGATAAAAATAAAGTAATACCCTGTATTCCATGGAATCTAAAATCCTCTAATTTTGAACATCAAACACTCCGCCTTAATATGGTATCAAGGTAATGATGACAAACTTAATTTGGTATGAACTTTTAAAAGTTCATTGGGTATTGTTTGTAAGAGTTAAAAAATATGCAACATCCTTAGTGGACTTTTGGGTGATTTAAAAAATAAACTATGACATAGTCACAGTCATGCACAAATACTGTCTAACATCTGATATTTAAGACTAATAAATATCAAAAACATAACATTAAGTAAAAAATAAAATTGCAAAGGAATGACATATCAGTATCTTAGCATCTGAGTCAACAATTTGATTCCCGTTTCTGAGAATCTTCTATGCAGCAGCTATTGTTCCAGGCAATGGGCATAAAACAGTGAACAAAATGCTTAATACAAATTTTGAAATAAATACTCTATATTATCATAGGCACATAATAATATATTAAAATTCAAAGATATATATGGCAGAGATATTACTAAAATTTGTTTTTTAAAATCTAAATAAAATATGGCAAAACATTTACATTTGATGTTTAGAGCTGGGTTCACATGTGACTGTTTTCCTATTTTCCATGTGTTTCAAAGTTTAATTATTTTACAAGTAAAGTTGTTTTAATGACTCTATTTATTTATAATCATTGCATAAATAAATAACAAAACCACAGCAATTTGGTGACTGAAAGTTGAGAACATTGGCCTTTGATCAAAACAGGAGGGAGTAAAAGAAATGCCTCATTGTGAAAAATGGAAAGGAAAACATCCTGTACTTGCACAATTCAGCATTTGACTTGGCAATCTTTGCTTTCAGTTTCGCCGTTGACTTTTCAGTCCTTCCAACTTCCTCCATGCAGCGTGTCTGCCTCTCCAGCGGCGCCAACTCCCATGGCCACGCGTTGGTTGTATTTGGCAGTAGTAATATAAAAAATAAGCCAAGCGCCTGAATCTGTTTTCTTTTCTTTTCTTTTTTTTTTTCTTCATTCAGTCTCTCTTTCGTCTATGTTTTTAAAGCAACATCTAGTACTTCAGCTCATTCCTTGGCAATTCCTATCTTGCTTGGACTACCATCAATAATCGCGTTAACACAAAGTAACCACTGCCAGAAACTCAGGTTCTGTGGCGCCAGAACCTGGCCTTGCAGGTCATCAAGCCGGTGCACCTGCTGCTGGTGCAGAATCAGGCTGTTGATAAAACTATAATCCCCTCATGGTTCACCA
>CAUYRT010059139.1:0-36121 GCA_963574885.1 Lepilemur ruficaudatus
TTTTCTTTTTTTTTTTTTTTTGAGACAGAGTCTCGCTCTGTTGCCCAGGCTAGAGTGCCGTGGCATCAGCCTAGCTCACAGCAACCTCAGACTCCTGGGCTCAAGCGATCCTCCTGCCTCAGCCTCCCGAGTAGCTGGGACTACAGGCATGCGCCACCATGCCTGGCTAATTTTTCTATATACTTTTAGTTGGCCAATTAATTTCTTTCTGTTTTTAGTAGAGACGGGGTCTGGCTCTTGCTCAGGCTGGTCTCGAACTCCTGAGCTCAAACGATCCACCTGCCTCGGCCTCCCAGAGTGCTAGGATTACAGGCGTGAGCTGCCGCGCGGGGCCCGAAGGTTTCGATTTCTTCACGTCCTCGCCAGCACGTCCTGTTCTCTGTGTTTTCGACTGTGGCTGCCCTGGCGGGAGCGAAGCGGCGTCATGTCGCGGTTCCCTGCTGACCAGCACAGACACCGCCATTCTCGGCCTGGCCGGCTTTGCAAAGCCACCTTGGATTCTTCACTCCTGCTGCTTCTCCAGCTTCCCTGCATCGCGCTCCTCCAGGGGCTGGGGGTGAACCCACTGAGCTCATTCTGCAGAGAGAAGGACACTCCGGGAGCAAGTCTTGTCAGCAAGACTGGCAAACGCTTCATCCCATCACTGTTAGAGTTTCCCCGATTTCCGGTTTCCCATTGAATAGCGGCTTTCACAGATTGTTCTTCAACAGTTAAAATCACTCATCTCACCTTCCCTGTGAAACAAGTGCATCTTACCCAATTTATATCTGGTTTTCTTTTTTTTTTTTTTGAGACAGAGTCTCATTGTGTTGCCTGGGCTAGAGTGAGTGCCATGGCATCAGCCTAGCTCACAGCAACCTCAAACTCCTGGGCTCCAGCGATCCTTCTGCCTCAACCTCCCGAGTAGCTGGGACTACAGGTGCACACCACCATGCCCGGCTCATTTTTTCTATATATATCTTTAGTTGGCCTATTAATTTCTTTCTATTTTTAATAGAGACAGGGTCTCGCTCTTGCTCAGGCTGGTTTCGAACTCCTGACCTTGAGCAATCCGCCCGCCTCGGCCTCCCAGAGTGCTGGGATGACAGGTGTGAGCTACGGCGCCTGGCCTATATCTGGTTTTCAAAAATCTCCCTGCTGGAGAGGTAAGAGATGGGTCAAGTTTAGCGGAGACCATCCACGTCCTCCCCTGGAGTCTCCTGACGGGCTCCCTGCCGGGGCCGCCTCACCCACCTGGGAACAGGTTTGCCTGCTTCTGCCGGCCAGGTCTCCCCGCCCTTCCAGCCTCTGGGCTTGGGCGCTGCTCCCCAGCCATCTACGCAGGGGGCCTGGCCAGGGTGTTGATTTCCTGTGGGATGGTTGGCAGCTCATGGACCTAGCGGCCCAGGTAGCCTCTCGGCTCTGCCCAGGGCGGTGCGGGGCCGGGGCCCCATCACAGCCAGGTGAGTATCGGCCACTCGCCCCACGTCCGGGGAGGTAGCGCTGTGTGTGTTTTACCCCAAGCAGCTGAGACAATTGCTTCCAGCTGCGGCAGAGTCTGCCTTGGGAACTACCTGGCCAAAACCTTCCCGGTCAGGTGATGGAAGCACTGAACAAGGAAAGACCTCTCCTCCTCTTCCTCCCCAACCGCCCTTAGTGTGTTCTGGGACAGGGTGCAGTTGCACAACTTCATTGCTTAGCCCCTGCTCTTTCATTAAACCCCTTTTACCACCTTCCCTGCCAGCCAGGAAAGGTGAAACATTTCTCGAACTGCTGACCTTGAGCGATCCTCCTGCCTCGGCCTCCCAGAGTGCTAGGATTACAGGCATGAGCCACGGCGCCTGGCCAAGATGGAACATTTCTATGGGGAAAAACATCCCGGTAGAATGGACAAACAGAACGAAGAGACAAACCAAACAGCGGGTTGTTTGTTTGGATAATGGCAATGCCGGCAACGTTTGAAAGATGTGGATCTTGCCCGTGCGCTGCGAGAGAGGTGTTCAAAGGTGAGGGCGACAGGAAGTGTCTCGCCAGCCCTCCACCTGTGTCCTGGCCAACTGCCGACTGCGCCCGCTGTAAGCCCAAGCAGGGCCCTGCAGTCCTGGCCCCCATATCCTCTCACAGAGCCCCCGTCCCTCGCAGCCAACCGCGTGGGCTCTCTTTGCTGCTGTGGGGAGGACCCCTGAGGTCCCAGCATCCTCACAAAACCCACATTTTTCTAGACCACAAGAGCCCCCTCACCTCCAAAGGGCAGCACAGCCAGAGAAGGGGTCCATGATCCCCAAGAGGAGCTTTGGGTCCACTCACCACCCGTTTTCACCCATTCGGTAAGTGTTTAAGGAGATGTTGATGATGGAATGGTGAGGAAAAACGTGCTGGCCCCGACCCTCTGGGCTCAGGTGTGTGGGAAACACACGTCGCTGTGGAATTAGGAACTGGGTCCGTGCTAGGAAAGCCAGGCCCGGGAGTGTTTAGTGGGGACCAAGGGTCCTGGACCAGTCTAAGGGTCAAGGAAAGCCACCCTGGGGAGGGGACAGATGAGCTGTCCTTGGAAGGATAAGGGAGATGCCTTTGGGGTCAGGGAGCTCCAAAGGAGAGAAACCGCTGGGCGCCAAAGCCCCGAGGGAGCACGGTGTCTTTGAGGGACTGATGGGAGCCCACGTGGCTGGGCCAGGAGAAGCGGGTGGAGGATGGCCAGGCCTGTGGCCAGTCAGGGGTGAGGCAGGGTCTGGGTGACCCTGAGAGCCAGGCTGACCTTCAGCTGGTGAGCACTGGTGCAGCCAGTTCAGGAGTTAAAATATGAATCTGCCTGTGCCACAAGGCCCCAGATGCCTCCTCGCCATTCCATCCCCTCCCCAGGGACCCCCGGATCTTCCTGTATCAGCAAGTAACTGGACATGCCCAGCCCAGAGGGAGCCTCCGGGTCCCAGCTCCACAGCTACGGTGGGTCCCACTGGTTGGTCTGAAACTTCCCCTGCTCAGATTCTCTGTTGGAGTTTAGGTCTCACCTGCTCCCTTGGGCCAAAGTCTCCTCCAGGTTGTCCCCTACCAGTGTGGCTGGCCATGAGTGTCCTGCACTGCTTGGACTGGCCCCAAATCTGTGGCAGTCCTGGGGAGGAGGTTTGCATCATACAGCCATGCGGTCCCTGGATCCTTGCTCTCTGCAGAGGGACGGCTGGCCTGGCCAACCCCACATGAAAACCTGTCCAAGGGAAAACATCATGGTGTCCCAGTTTGTGTTACCTGGAGCTAAATCAGAGAAACCAGTGTCTGCAAATCCCTAATAAGAACTCTCTCGGCTTAAAATGATTGTAAATGCGGGTATGACCCACTGTAAGAAAGCTTGAAGGTAATTAACTTCCTTCGTGGAAGGATTTTCCAGAGGTTCCTCATGAAGAAAGCTACCTCCAAAGCTTTCAAAAGGGAATTTGATTGATATCCACAAAGCTCTCCAGCCCACAGACATTCATCAGGTGTCCGCCGTGTGCCTGGCCCTCTCCTAGTTCCTGGAGTCAGCGCGACAGTTTCCATGCAGTGTGGGCTTCAGACAATGAACACGCAGACAGGGTATCTTAGCTGGTGATAAAAAGGCCTAAATGAGACAGTGTGGCCCAGAGGCCCCGGGGCGGGGCTGCGAGGAGGCGATGCTGACGAATGATGTGGGTGGCGGGAAGAAGGCAGCCTTGGGGGAGTCAGGTGGAAGAACCTTCTGCCTCAGAGAAACAAAGCGTGGAGGTCTGCAAGTGTGGGGGGCGTGAGGAAGGGCAGGATGATGGTTGTACCGTGCTCGAGGGGTGCACCACAGGAGTCTCACAGCCATAGTAACGGGTTGCGATTTTTACTGTAAGGATAAAGGGAAGCCATTGGAAGGTTTTAAGCAAGAAGGGATACGCACTGATTGACATTTTGGACATCTCGGTTTGCTGCTGTGTGGATGGCAAGCGTGGGTAGGGAGGTGGTGCATGATATTGCCACAGGATGTGGATTAAACTGCGTGCTAGCCAGTTGCTTTGATCATTTGAAAGAGAGTGGGCTGCCCCCAGTGTGACAGGGTCCCTGGTGGGCAAGGCCAGGACACATGCAGGGGAGAAGGGGCAGGAAGCAGGAACCTGGCTACAGGGCAGGCCCCTGCAAGGGCACAGCCCGCAGTCCACACCTAAGTCCCCTTAGGAGGCGGCTGCGAGACCTCAGAGCGGAAAGGAGCTGCTCAGACTGAGGGTCTGTGGAGCATCTGGCCCTTCATGTGCAACCACCTGCTAACTCCCGACCAATACCTCGAGATGGGTGTCAGTTATCTACTGCCTTGTAAAAAGTTACCCCCACAAATGAGTTAGCTTAAAACCATGAACATTGATTATCTCCCAGTCTGCATGGGTCAGGAATTCAGGAGCAGTTTAACCAGGTGACTCTGGCCTGGAGTCTCTCATGAAGTTACAGTCAGGATGTCAGCTGGGGCCATGTCATCCGAATGCTCGGCTGGGGCCAGAGGAGCCACTTCCAAGATGGCACCCTCTCGGGGCTGGAGGCTCCAGTTCTGCCCCGGTGGCCTGTATGACACAGCATCTGGCTTCCCCAGGGCGAGTGATCCAGCAGCACAAGAGGGAGCCAGCAGGAAGCTGCAGGCCCTTCAGGACCAGACTCCGAGGTGGCACCGTGTCGCTCCTGCCTTACTAGTTGGAAGTGAGCCACTGATTACATCCCACACTTGAGGGCAGGGGAGGTAGGCTCCACCTCCTCAAGGGAGGAATATCAGAGAATTTGCGGACGTATCTGAACCCGCTGTGGGCAGCGTCATTCCCATCCCCAGCTGAGTCTTTAGTTAACCTGCCCCACATCACACCACAAGGAAGCGGCAGGAATGGAATTAGAATCCAGGTCTCCAGGCCTGAGTCCTTTCGCCTCCACGGAGCACAGTCATCCAGTCCTGGCCAGCTCTTGCACGGGCCTCGTCACAGCCCCTGAGAAGATGTCACCACTGTGCCTGAGTCACAGAAACACATCGGCTGCCACCGCCTCACTGGGCCTTGCTGCTCTCCCTGGGCATGGTGGCTACGCTCGTTGCCAAAGCAGTGCCCGTGCCCTGCTTTATAGGATAAGCCAGCTCTATTAGTTTTTACTTGTGGCACAAAAACTACCCCCACTTTCCTCCACCTCTACTGGCTATGCCACACGCGCCTCCCAGGTGCTGGGCCGTGCGACAAAGCCAACTATTGGGCGTCAGCTCCCCAGGCCCAGCTCCCTCCTTCCGTGGCGGATTATTCCCAGAAGTTCCTTGGCCTCTGCAACAAGCTTCTGGGGAGGCCAGACCCACCAGCTCCAGATACATTTCCAAAGTGTCTGAGTCCAGCCATGGTCCCAGCCGTGCGGAAATCTAGGGTTTCTGCCATCGGGAGCAGGGGCCGTGCAGCAGGGGAGTTTGCACCCAGGGCAGCTGTCGGGCTTAAGGCGCAAACGTGAGTCCAGGTGCCACGGAACAGTATGTGGCCTGGGTCAGGTCTGGCTTGGGGCCTAGAGGGGCCTGGAGGGGTGGACCCACCAAGTGGATCTCAGGGCTCCCAGCACAGGGGGACTGGGGTAGGTGACACCAGAGGCCTCCTCTCTCCTCCTTTCCCTGCCCTCTGACCTCTGACCGTCACCAGGAGGTGCTCCCTGAGTCTTCAAAGAGCCAGAGGCGCCTGCAGCGCTGGTATGTGATAGAACTTGTTCGATCACTCCCAGCTGAGCAATTAAGGGCAGATTCCCCATGCTGTGGGCAATCCACCTTACCCGCCTGCCCGGGAGCTGCCTCCCTGCAGCGCGGCGCCAAATGCTCTGCCTGGAAAGTCAGACGGGCCTCGGTGTCCTGCTTTGCAGCTGCCTGTGCCTGGATAAGTTTCCAAGCTCTGGGCGATCCATTTGTGAAATGGGAATGAGCAGAGTGTCCGCTTCCCGGGGCTGCTGCAAGGACTGAGTGACAGTGGGGAGCACCTGGCCCAGCCCTGGGGCGCGGCCCCATTTGGCACACAAGGTGTCGTGGTGCTGGCCCCAGGAATGTTTTTATGGGGCTTGGCCACTTGCCAGCAGTCCGGGGACGCTGTGGGCCCATCAGGATTGACTCTTACCCCGTGCAGGCCTTCAGTTTGCTCTCCACAAGTCAGACAGACTCCTATCGGGCTCTGGCACAGAGGGAAGGGTGCAGTCAGGGCCCTTACTGGGGGCGGGTCAAGAAAGAACCTTCGAGGGTCAGGAAAGAGTTGGGGCCCAATGCATCAGACCGCACCGGAAATGTTTCTACCCTCCAAGTAGTGTAGGTAAAATCCATCGTCGCTGTCATACATGGGAGATCACACATGTCCCATGTTACGCGTGGAGGATTAAGAATAGTGAAGGGGAAGAGAGGCACCCATTGAAGTTCATGGCAGGAGCAGATGGAGAGAGCGGAAGAGGGACAGAAGGACTTAAAGGAAAAGAAGAGGCCACCAGGAAGCAGGAGAGTGTGACAGGGGAGGCTCAGGTCCTGGATTCTGGTCTTGCCCTGTGGAGGAGTCCACACACCCCCTCCCAACCTCCAGCAGGACAGCACGTGCAGCCCGGCTCTCTCCCCTGACCCTGCAACGAACAACCCAGCAGCTGGTCTTTGGGTGTCAAGGCTTGTGGGACAGCTTAACCAAGTAAACCCTGCAGACATCCGCATTCCCTGGTCATCTGCGATTGGCACTAAGCTCTTAATATTTATCTCAAAGAGGGACCCGCCGGAGAGTCCACGCATCTGTGTGTGTGTACACAAATGCACAGAGCCACGCCCGCTGCATTTTAAGGGCTTCTAAGTGTCATGACTCATGTGGCCCCAACGTGATTTGATGGCTTGTTTAGAACACGGCAGTAGACAGGACTCTGTTTTAGCTGGGGCTGGCCTTGGACAAGTCCTTAAACATCCACATGCCTCCAGGTGAGTAAAAACCATACATGGGCAGTGAGTTGATGATCAAGATGCATCTCCCGATGCCCATCCCCCCAGGCACTCTGCAACCCACCCTGTGGCCCCCGCCCCAGGACACTGAAAAACGGCCGTGCCCCTACACTCACGGCTACCACATGCCAGTTCCTGCGGTGCGCCAGGCACCGAGCTAACTGCTTGCGGAGATCTTGGTGGCCCCATTCTGTACGTGTCCCTACATTCCCCTGATGCTCACGATATCAAGAGGAAACTGAGGTTCTGAGAACACAGCTTCCCCAGAGTCCCCCTGCTCGTGGGCGGCAGGACCTGCAGATGAGCTGTCCAGTCCTTCCTGAGGCCAAAGCCTACAGTGCTGCCCCCACCTCTCCGTCACCTCGCTGGGGCCTCACGACAACCTGGCAGGAGATGGCAAGGCCGGCCTCCCTCTGCAGGCGAGGGGATGCAGGGCCAGGCTGAGACTCAGCCTCTTCCACCGCCCGTGGACATCTCAGAGGGAACAGGCGCCGTGGGGCGGAGGGAGAGCGCCGTGCATGTGACCTCACATCCTCGTCACTTCCGAGAACAGAGGTCCCTGGGGAACCAACATGAGTAGACCCACCCACACGCTGACACAGCCATGCAGCGTCCTCCTTGAAGGTGCATGTCCCCCTCATTGTCCCCATAGGTCCCCCCCAAACATCCTTTGGCTTCCCTGGAAGGCACAGGGTCAAGAGGATGCTGGCGGGGGCTCCTTCTCGGCTCACTTTTGCCCTCTGAGTGTCTGTGGCTCCCCAGAGCAGAGCAGAGTAGACGGACTCCAAATACTGACCCAAATGGGGCCCATTCTAAGACATTAGATACAGATTCATAAGAAAGAACATTTTGAGGCTTGCACCTAACAAAGCCCTTACAGAGAACAGGCCACACTTCATGAGAAAGATGGTTGAGTTTCCCTGCAGAGGAGCTGGTGTCGCCAGGTGCAGCGTGATAGTTAAATTTATGTGTCCACTTGACTGGGCTAAGGGTTGCCCAGAGAGCCGGCAGCCCATGCTTTCTGGGTGTGTGTCTGTGGGTATTTCGGAAGAGGTTAGCATTTGAATTGGTGGCTGAGTGAAGAAGGTTGCCCTCCCCAGGGCAGGTGCCCTCCTCCCATCTCGAATAGAACAGAGAGGCAAGGAAGGGTGAATTCTCTCTCTGCTGGGACTGCGACATCCTCCTTTTCCTGCGCCCTGACATTGGAGCTCCTGATTCTTGGGCCTTTGGGCTCATACCAGGACCTACCCAGGGGTCCCCAGCCCTTGACCCTCCAAGTTTCGACTGGAACTATACCATTAGCTTTCATGGGCCCCCAGCTGCAGGTGGCAGACCGTGGTACTTCCCAGCCTCCGTAATCACATGAGCCTCATGCTCAAGCTCCTTCTGTCTATCTGTGGACATCTCTGGAGAACCCTGGCTAATACCTGCAGTCGCCCAGCCAATATCTCAGGGCCCCACATTCCTGGGAGGGTCCCTGCAACTGGCTTGGTTCCCACAGAAGCATTTTGAGCTTTATCTCTGACCGTGTCCCTGGTGGAAATCAGTCATTCTTTATCCTCAGTGGGAAGTTTCAAAAGACATCCCAGCTGTCCGGCCTCCTTTCTCTCCTTTGGCCACATCAGCATCCCCTGGCTCACCCGTGCCAGGGTGCTAGTGACAGGTGGGGACCTCCCCCAGCAGCTGCAGATTTGGGGTGTTGACACAAGGGTGGGGTCTGTGTCTCCCCCACGTGCTCTGTGTTATCGTTAGAGAGCAGTTCACGGTGGTGGCAGGTGGGGTTATTCATGTTGTCACCCCTTCTGAGCAACCCCTGGAGGCCCAGAGACAAATGCAGCCAAGATCCTTCCCTCCCCAGAGCTCACGGTCTGCTCCTCCTGTCGCTGTAGGAATGGAACCTGGACTGCAGCAGAGGGTCAGTCCGGCAGCTCCGAAAGATGCGTCCACCCAGAACCTCAGAACGTGGTCTCATTTGGAATAAGGGTCTTTGCAGGTTTGTGATCAAGGTAAGGGGCTCGAGACAGGGTTGTCTTGGATTAGGGTGGGGCCCTAAACCCAGTGGCAAGTCCTTAGAAGAGAAGGGAAAACAGATGCAGAGACACAAGAAGGAGGCTGCGTGAAGGCGGAGACAGAGGTTGGAGCCATGCGGCCACACACCCGGGGGCGCACGGGGCGCCCAGAAGCTGGGGCACGAGAAAGACTCTGGGGGGCACGGCCCGCTGACCCCTCGGCTTTGGGCGTCCAGCCTACAGAACTGTGAGAGAATGAATTTCTGTCGCGGTGTCAAGCAAGGCCTCACCTGCCTCACCTGGACAGCCCCGCAGACTCAAGACGGGGAGGGGGAGGGGCCCTTCAGGGAAAAGGGCTGCCCGGCCCTGACCCAAATGTGACCTGGAACTCGGCGTCCACTGTGTGCCCTGGCCCAGCCCGTCAGCATGAAGTCCTTGGCCACGTGTTCCGTGGCATCCTACAGGGGTGGGAGGCCGAGGCCTGAGTCACACCGGGTTACAGCGGCAGGGACCTCAGAGGGGCCTCGGCACACGTTCCTGCTCCTCCAGCCATGCCCTCCGCGCACCGAGTTCGCTAATTACACACGCCTGCCGCCGATGCCTGCCTGCTGCGTGACACAGGGAGGGTTCTGCATGTCGCCCTGCACGGCTCAGGCAGATTTTGCTGCTAATGTGCTCCCAACTCCCAACTCAAGCCTCTCCCGCCTTCCGGGACCTGGGCAGTCACGTGCGGGCCCTCAGCTCAGCCCTGGCGTCTCTCCCAGCCCACTGCAGGCCTGGCACGCACATGAGTCATCCTTGGTGTCCAGGTGACTCCCTCAGCCCTTCCATAAAACTGATGATGCTTCGATAGGTTTAGTCCCTATTTGGAAATGGTTCCTCTGGCCGTTGACTTTTTCTCATGATTTTTTTACTACTTTTTTCATTGTGATAAAATACATGTAACATAAAATTGACCATTTAATCACTTTGAAGCCTGCAGTTCCGTGCTACATTCATAACGTCGTTCATTCTCACCGTCATCCATCTCCAAGACTCTCTTCCCCTATAAAACTGAAACTGCACCTGTTAAACACTAGCTCCTCCTGCGCCTGTCCCCAGCCCCCGGCGCCCCCCGTACCACTGTCTGTCTAGGCGCCTCACATAAGTGGAATCAGACGGTGTTTGCCTCTTTCTGACTGGCTTGTTTCACTTAGCATGATGTCCTCAAGGTTCATCCGTGTTGTAGCCTGTGTCCGAATTTCCTTCCTTTCCAAGGCTGAATAATGTACGTGTTCTGTTTATCTACACGTGTGCGGATGGGCAGTTGGGTTGCTTTTGCATGGTGGCTGTTGTGGGAATAATGCTGCTACGAACATGGGTGTACAAATATCTCTTTGAGACCCTGTTTGGATTCTTCTGGGTATGTACCCAGAAGGGAATGGCTAGACCACGTGGTAATTCCATTTTTAATGTTTTGAGAAACAGCCACACTGTTTTCCATAGCGGCTGGACCATTTTCCTTTCTCACCCACCAGTAGCGCAGGGGGTTTCAATTTATCCACTCACCCACACGTACTTTCTATTCTTTGGGTAGTTGTCATCCTGACGGATGCAAGCTGGTCTCTTGGTGTCGCTTTGACCTGCATCTCCCTAGTGATCAGCATCTTTTCATGTGCTTATTGGCCATTTGTGTGTCTTCTTTGTGTAAATGTCTATTCAAGTCCTTTGCCCATTTTTGTTTCTGGTTGTTTGGTGTCCTCGTTGTTGAGTTTTAGGAGGTCTCTGTATATTCTGGATATCAATCCCTTATCAGATATACGATTTGCAGATATTCCCCCCATTCTATGGGTTGACTTTATCCTCTGTTGATAGCATCTTTTGATGCACAAATTTAAAAATTTTTCATGAAGTCCAATTTGTCTACCTTTTTCCTTTGTTCCGTAAGTTTTTCTCATGATTTAAAAATTATGTAAGTGATACATGAATTGATTTGTTTTCAGTTTTTTTTTTTTTTTAATCTCATCTTTTGACCCCCAGGTAGGCACAGAGGATTGAGTGACTCAAGCTACTCAGTACATGGTCGATCTCAGCATGGGTCTGCACAAGTCTTCTCCTTTATTTAGTGGAGCTGTAGCTGGCATGTAGCCCGAGAACAACCCTCGCACCTCTGAGCCACGTCCAGTTTCCCCAGAGCAGAAACCCCGAGTTGAGAGCCCCAACAGTGGGCAGTGGCCAAGAGGGGGCAGAGGCCAAGCCCGAGGCCTGTCGCTGGGAACAGAAGTTCCTGGGCCACAGTTTACACCCAGAGACTCTGACTGGACCAGTGTCTGGCTTCAGTTACTCTAGCCTATGGAATTTTCCAGAAGCAACTAGAAGTCTGAGCAGGGCCTTCAGGGAGTGTGTGATGCCAAAAAAAAAAAAAACCCAAACCTGGTAAACAAAGAGGGACAATCACTAGGTTTCTAGGTTTTCTAGGTTTTCTCTCATGCGAACAAGAAGTGGGCTGTGGAAGATGTCGAATCCCAGGTACCTGACTCAGACGTTTCCAAGGACCACAGGGTGGGTCTAAGAGGACAAAGGGCAGGGCAGACCCTCGCTGAGATCAGAACGGTCAGCAGGAGAGGCCACACCCACTGCCCAAAGGATGACAGAGCCAGGAAGAGCACAAAGCACCTGGAAACTCGAGGAGCCTTTGCTGGGGTTTCCAGGAAAGAGACTTCAGCTGCTATGGCGAGTCCTGGAGCTATTGCCTCCATCCTCCCTGGGCACAAGCAGGCCAGGGCTAAGGGGCAGAGAGAGGCCCAGCTGGGATTTTGTCATTTGAAACCCCGAAACCAGAGCTACTCATGGACTCAGGCCTGGCTACGTCATTTTTGGGACTCCTTGTTCAAAAAGCAGGCAGAAGTATTTAAGGTACCGAAGAAGAAATCTCCCCCAGAGTCCTCCGGCCTTGCCAGCTGACGGGCTGCCCTTGAGACTGGTGCACAGCGTCACCCTGGGATCTCCCTTCACCTCACCGTGGCAGCAGAATTCTCGGATGAGCCCCAATGACACCCCTTGTATAATCTCCTCCCCTTGAGTGCGGGCAGAGTCTGGGGTGTGGTGAGAAGTCATTCCTGTGCTCCGGTTACATTACACGTCAAAAGGGTGCTGAGCTGTAACTGAGGTTGCTCATCAGTTGACCTTGAGTTAGGGAGATTTTCCAGCGGGGCTGAAACTCATCTCGGGGGCTCTTTCCAAACAGAGATTTTTGCTGGCTGGTGGTGGAAGAGTCCGGCAGAGAGATTCCAGGAGTGAGAGATGGACATGCGGGTGTTCTCCCCACTGAGATGGAGGGGCCACGTAGGGGCCAATCGTCCCGCAACCACAGAGAAGGACCTGAGCGGTTGTGGAAGCATTGTAACTTCTTCCCCAGACCCTCCCGACGAGGAGAGCAGCTCGGCTGACACCTTGATTTCTGCCTCGGAAGACCCCGAGCACAGGACCCAGCAAAGCCCTCCCTGCTGACTTCTGCCTCATGGAAATGGGAGATAAACGGATGGTGTTTGAAGCTGCTGAGTTTGTGGTCATTGTTCCAGAGCCACAGATAACAAACGCACGTCACCTCTCTCTTGGTTGGGCCTCCGATCCTAGTGGTCCTCTGTCATCCTCCTGGTTTACCCCCCTCAGTGCGGCACGCTGGCTAGCAGCTGCCCCGGGAAGGTGCGCGGGGAGCAAACCTGCGTGTCTGAAATTGCCTGCTGCCTTCATTCTATAGTCACACTTAACTGAGAGTGTGGCTGGGTGTAGAGCTCTAGGCTGAAACCATTTTCCCTCAGAATTTTGAAAGCATTGCTTCCTTGCTGTCTAGCATCTGGCCTTGCTGTCGGGGAGTCCATCGTCTTTCTGATGGTGGCCTTTGTACGAAACCTGTTCTCTCTCTCCCCCTCCTGATTTCTCTCTCCTGGAAGTTTTTAGAGTCTTCTCTTTGTCCCAGTGTTCTGAAATTTCACAGTGAGGGTGCCTTGGTGTGTGGGTCTGTTTTCACCCACCGTGAGACATGGACAAGAATGTCACCTACCCCAGACCATACACTTTGATTTTTTATTTTCTTTACAGATAGGGTCTTTCTCTGTCGCCCAGGATGGATTGCAGTGGTTCAATCATAGATCACTGTAACACCGAACTTCTGGGCTCAAGCGATCCTCCTGCCTCAGCCTTCCAAGTAGCTAGGACTACAAGTGTGCGCCCCCACGCCCGGCTAATTCTTTAATTTTTTACAAGGATGGGGTTCTTGCTGTGTTGCTCAGGCTGGTCTCTAACTCCTGGCCTCAAGCGATCTCCTGCCTCAGGGCCTTCCAAAGTGGTGGGATTACAGGTGTGAGCCACCACGGGGCCCAAGCCCTATACTTTAGAAAGCCCCCTCTGGCCATCCTCCAGCCGTGACCCTTCCCACAAGATAAAGGGTCTACTGGACAACTGAGAGGCAGGCCCTGGCGATGACCTGAGTACATACCTGGTAACCCCCTGCCCAAATGGCCCAAAGCCCAGTCCAGCACTATGCAGCCGTCTTCCCTAGATCCGTCGCCTGAGCACAGACCACCCCACTATCTTTTGCTCCTCTGTGCCTACAGGGTGGCCAAGGAGTAGCCGTTTGTGGGCGATAGGAAGGGAGCTGGGGTGTGTGGGATAGGATGCCCACGTGTGTGCACATGAGGCTCTCAGGATATGGGTCAGATCTAGGAGCTGGGAGAAAGGGAGAGGTGCGAGGATGACACCAGGGACCAGGGCTCAGGTCCCCGAAGCTCCACACTCTGCGCATTCGACGTGAGAACCTGGCCTGGGGGTAGTTAGGAAAGTACCGTTGTCAAGGCAGGAAGACAGAACATACTACAGCTTGCAAACATTTCTATGTACGGCAGTGGCACACGGGCCTCTGCTCGCAGTCCTGCCTCAGACCCTGCGTTGGGGTGGGCTTGGCGCCGGGCCGTGGCCGGGGTCCCCGCGCTGGAGGTGCGTGGCTGTCCGCCGTGGGACGCGTTCTCGTTTCTCCTCAGACGGTTCCTCGGCGGCCCTGCTGCGCGGGTCCTCTCGCTTGTTCCGCTCCGCCCGCTTCTTTTCCTTTTCTTCCTGTTTCTCCGTCTTGCTTGCTCTTTTTTCCCCTCCAACTGTCCATGTGAAGTCACTCATTTCTGCGATCATAATTTCGGCTTCCAAGGGCTCGTTCGTGTTCTCCGAGTGCTCGTTTTTAGCACGCAACCTCGTGTTTTTGTTTCGCACGGTGTTTTGCCTTCTCCCTGCGTGGTCCTCGTCCCTCCAGGGTCCTCCCTTTTATTTGCTCGCCCGCCTGCTTTCGTTGTGTGTGTGGGGTCGGGGGAGGATAGGAAGACGTTTTTCTCGAACGTCCGATTATCCGTGACCACCCGCTCTTCCTCGAGAGCGGGCCGCTGCGAGGCAGGTCCGAGGCCCCGGGGATGGGCCTCGCGACGTGCATCGCGGACCCGGCTCTGGGACTATACGGGGGAACCCCGGTCGCGAGCGTCTCTTGATCCTTTGTCCTGGGCTGCTCGGATCCCGAGAAGCTTCTCGCGCCTCCTGTGGGCACAGGCCTGACTGCCGCAGTCGTGGGGTCCGTGTTAGGGAGACGGTGGGTGTCTGCGTGGGGCTTTGTGAACTCTCATTTATTCCCTCTGTTTTCAGTTTCACTCCTTCGGCCTGAGCTGGTCTTTGTGTCCCCAGTGCAGAGACCCCTTTTGAACCCTGTGCAGCCCCCGGCGTCTAACTTACTGCAGCGCTTTTGCGCTTTGTCCGCGCCGTGGCCCACACGGAGGGGCCGCGTTCCATCCACTGATGAACCGTAAGTTGTTCCCGATTTGGGGCTATGAAGAGGGACGGTGCTAAGAACACTTGTGAGCAAGTCTGTGTGCAGAAATACGTTTTCATTTTTCTTGTGTAGATACCTAATTTCTCTGGAATTTCTACAGCATATGGTAAATTAAACTTTTTATCTTTTTAAAAATTCGATGGTTTTTATATACTCACAGAGTTGTACGACCATCGCCACGATCGATTTTTGAACATTTTCAACATCCCAAAAAGAAATCCCATGCCATTTAGCTATCGCCTCCCCGTCGCCCTACCCCTCTTCAGCCTCGGCCCTGAGCAACCGCTAATCTACTTTTTAATTAATTTTTTCTTTTATGCATTGTGCTTTTATATAAGAACTCTTTGACTAAGCCCAACTTCACAATGATTTTCTATTTTTCTTCCAAAAGTTTTATTAAGTTTATGACTTTTTAATGTTTTAAAAAAGCTCCTTTATTGTGTGAAATGTCACCACTTAAAATTTTGAAAAACTAAATTTATTTAAAAATACTTCATGGGGATAAAGAAGAAACAGATATAGCATGATATGATTCAGTGTTAAATCTAGGTGATGTGTGAGTGGGAATTTGTTATACTTTTTGTAGGTTTGGAGTTTTTTATAATAAATATGTCTTTTTAGCCAGGCTTGGTGGCTCACACCTATAAGCCTTGCACTTGGTTAGGCAGGAGTTTGAGGCCAGGTGTTTGAGACCAGCCTGGGCCAACATAGCACGATCCTTTATCTACAAAAAATTAAAAATTTAGTGAGGCATAGTGGTGCAAGCTGATATCCCACCTACTCGGGAGGCTGAGGCAAGAGGATCGCTTGTGCCCGGGAGTTTGATGTTGTAGTGAGCTATGATGATGCCACTGCACTCTAGCCTGAATGACACAGTGAGACCCTGTCTCAAAAAAAAAAAAAATATATATATATATATGCACACACACATACATACATATATCTTTTTAGTATCATTTTAGTAGGGAGATGTGAAGAAGTGGAACTAAATGCATTTTTTTTTCCAGAGACAGGGTCTCACTCTGTCACCCAGGCTGGAGTGCAGTGGTGCAATCACAGACTCCGGGGCTCAAGCGACCCTCCCACCTTAGCCTCCCAAGTAGCTGGGACTACAGACTCGTGCTACCACACCCGACTAACTTTTTTTTCTTTTTTTAGAAACAGGGTCTCACTGTGCTGCCCAGACTAGTCTCAAACTCCCGGTCTCAAGTGATCCTCCCTCACCTTGGCCTCCTAAAGTATTGGGATTACAGGTGTGAGCCACTGTGCCCAGCCCTATTTCTTAGTCATTTTTATAGGGATTACAGTCTACTTAGAGTTAACTTTATATCACTGCACTGAAATGTAGAAACCTTATAACTAGCAAGTCCATTTACTCCCTGTCCCAATCCTTTAAGCTACAGTGGCCGTGTATTTATTATATCCATATCTGTATAAACCTTACAGACTTCATCGCTTTTACTTTTGCTATAAACAGCTGCATATATTTTAACAAAATTCAGAGGAAAATAGTCTTCTTTCCCATTTCAGAATTTTATATCTCCCTTTTTAAAAATAGTTGCCTACTGAGAAGGAGCGTTGCTGTCATCTGGCATCTAATTCCCACGTGCAGAACTGGGTCATGTGGACGTCATGTCCGGGGACCTGTGGACATGAAGTTGGAAGTTGGATTTTTTCCCTCTGGGAATAGGATTCTTGGTTGGCAGGGATTGTTCCTTCAGAACTTTAAAATTATGATTCCCATTGTCTTCTAGCTCTAATATGTTAAGTTGAAAAGTTAGCTAACAGTCTTATTGTTGCTCTTTTGAAGGTAAGGTGACCTTTTTCTTCTAGCTACTTTTAAGATTTTCTCTCTCTCTTTAATTTTCAGCAGTAAAACCATGATGTTCCCAGGTGTGATCTTTCTTTTGTTTACCTTGGCCGACATTGCATACAGATCCAAGAAGCTCAAGGTGCTTCTTGCGTATGTGGTTTGATATGTGTTTGGATGTCTTTCACCAGTTATGGGACATTATCAGCCAATATTTATTTAAAATCATTCCTTCTGGGACACCACTTGCTTGAAAGTTAGACTTTTTCTTTTTCCTCCATGTCTCATTTTTCTTTTAAGCCCTTTTCTATATTTTCATCATTTTCTCCCTCTATGTGTATGTCTGAATATTTTCTATTGACTTGTTTTCCAGTTCACTAATAATTTATTCTGGTAATCTGTTAAATTCATATATTGGACTACTAATTTTTGTCATAATGATTTTTCTAAAATTTCCATTTGGCTTTTTTTAAAAAATAGATTCTAGGTCTTTGGTGATATTATTCATCATTTCCTTTAACTTTTAAATATATTAATCCTGGTTATTTTAAAGTCCCTATCTGATAACTTCAATATATGACTCACCTGTGGTCTTTTTGTATTTCTCCCTTTGTTTTCAGTGAACTTTAGCATCTTACAAGGGAAAATAGCCTTTTATATTTACTCACATATTTACCATTTTCAGTGTTGCTCGTTTCTTTGCGAAGACTCAGTTTCCCGTGTGGTGTTAATAAAATTCCCCTTCAGTCTGAAGAACTTCCTTTAGCATTGCTGTAGCAAAGGGTGGCTGGTAACAGAATTTCTTAGTGTTTATTTTTCTGAAAATGTCTTTATTTCACCTTAAATATTGAGAAATATTTTCACCGGATATAGAATTCTGGGTTCTGTCAAAGCTTAAAAGATATTTCGTTGTCCTCCGGCCGCCGTCGTTTCTGACGTGAAGCGAATACTATTCGGATCCTCGGTGTCTCTATCCATCGTGTCGCTTTTCTTTGTCTCCTTTCAAGATTGTCTCTTTATCTTTGGCTTTGAGCAGTTCGACTGTGAAGTGCTTAAGCATGGTGCTCTTTGTGTTTATTCTGCTTGGAGTTTTCTGAGCTTCTTGGATCTGTGTGTACTGTCACCAAATTTGGGGAAATCCTATCCATTATTTCCTCAAACCTTTTTGTGGTCCAGTTCTCTCTCTCCTCTCCTCTCCTTTGGGGACTCTAATTACTCACTTGGGATTGTCCTGTAAGTCACTGGGGCTTTTTTCCCCCATGCTCTTTCTTTGTCTCTGAGCTTCAGTTTAGATAGATTTATTGTCCTGTCTTCAAGGTTACTGATCTCTTCTTCTACGGTGCCCAGTTTGCCATTAAGCTCATCCAATGAATTTTTTATTAAAGATATTATATTTTTCAGTTCTAGAATTTCTATTTCATTCTTTTGATTGGTTTCTGTATCTGTCCTGAGATAGCATATCACATATATATTCCTTTATATATAGAATCTTTGAGAATATTTATGTTATGGACTGAACTATGTCCCCCCAAAATATATAGGTGGAAGCCCTAACCCCCAATAAGACTGTAATTGGAGAGGTAATTAAGGTTAAATGAGGTCACATGGGTAGGCCCTGATCCAATCTGACTGATGTCCTTGTAAGAGGAGAAAGAGACACCAGGATGTGTGTTCACAGAGGAAAGTCCATGTGAGGACAGAGCAGGAAGACGGATATCTTTACACCTAGGAAAGAGGAAACCAACCCTGCTGCCACCTCGATTTTGGACTTCCAGCCTCCAGAACTGTGAGAAAATAAATTTCTGTTGTTTAAGCCACCAAGTCTGTTATGTTTTGTCGTGGCAGCCTTAGTAGACTAATACAACTGACAATAATTGCTTTAAGATCCTCATCTGCTAATTCCAACATCTTGCTCATATTGGGGTCAGTCTCCTTTGACTGTCTTTTCTCTTGATGGTGGGTCACATTTTCCTATGTCTTTGTGTGTCTAGTAATATCAAATGGTATCCTCAACATTGTGAATGATACATTCACAATCCAGAGATTCTGAATCCTGTCTTCCTCCAAAGAGTGTTGATCATTTATTTTAACAGTCACTTAACTTGTCGGATTCAGTTTGCAAATTCTGTCTTCCCTAGAGTGGGCTGGGCTGAAACTCCAGTTCAGTTCTTTCGGCCTTAGCGCGGAGTCTGCTTTGGGCACGCGCTGTTCGTGAGTCAGCCAGAGATTCGGCAGAGTTGGCACACAGAATCTGGAGCGCGCCAGCTCTGTTTCTGTTGTGTCCAGGTTTCCCCTCCTGACTTTCCAGCAGCGACGATCGGCCTCTGGTTCTACACACCAATAAGACTGTGCGTTTTCCGTTGGCGTTTTAGCCATGTGGAGCGGCAGTTCCTGCAGCCTTGCCCAGAAAGAAGCCGTGACAGTGTGGAGTATCTAAGGCAGCTCCATTCTTGCAGGTGTCGACGCCCCTCCGGGATTGCTTCTGGATTCTCTCCAGGGCCTTTAGGTAATTTTCAAAATATTTCGTCCAGAATATATGTAGCTGCAATCTTCAGAAGGACTGATTAAACAGGAGCTACCTGCTCGTACCTGAATATAAGTCCTAAATATGACTGGAATCGACCTAGATCTCTTTGCCTGCGCATCCTCTGCCTTAGTAGTGTAAACCACCACAGTGGTGACCAGGCTACAGTAGTAACTTCCGAATTGTTTTCTGCCAATCCTCCCCATCCCTGTCCAACTCCTTCTCCACATGCGCAGAACATTTCGGTGGGTGGGTCTTGGAGCCACTGTTCTTGCTCTACACACGACCTGGAATATTTCATTCACATCTGTCTCAGTGGCCATTTATCTGCCGATGACTCCCGAATGCGCGCCTCCCGTCCAGAGCTAGCTCTCACACGTGCCGCTGACTGCCGGACGTGCCTTTCTGATTATGTCACAGGATCCTTGAATCTGCCATGTCCTAAACCGGTATCATCATATCGTCTCTCAAAACTACTTTTCTTATGTTCCCTATCACAGTGAATACCCCCACCGTGCACCCAGTTGCCCAAATCAGAAATCTGGGAGTCATTCTTGATCTGTCTGACTCAGTGTTTCACCTCCAAAACCTCTTAGTCTTCATTTCATTAATCTCTCTCGGATCTCGTTTTTCTCCATCTTTTTTCCCCCTGAGACAGAGTCTCACTCTGTCACCCAGGCTGGAGTGCAGTGGCGTCATCACAGCTCACAGCAACCTCAAACTTTGGGCTCACGCAATCCTCCTGCCTCAGCCTCCTGAGTAGCGGGGACTACAGGTGCATGCCACCGTGCCTGGCTAAGTTTTGTACTTTTTTGTGGATAAGGAGTCTCGCTATGTTGTCCAGGCTAGTCTGAAACTCCTGGCTTCAAGCCTCCCAAAGTGCTAGGATTGGAGCCTTGAGCCACTGTGCCCAGCCACATTTTTCTCCATTCTCACTGCCACTGCTACCACAGTCTCTAACCTGGGTTATCCGGCTACATTCTCCTCCCTGGCTTTCCCACTTCTGGTCTTCCTCTGATCCCTTCTGTGAACAGTAACCAGAATAATCTTTTGGCACTTCTAGGTCTCTTGCTTCTAAATATAAAATTTTGAGTCAGCTTATGAATTAAAAAAAAAAAAAAAAGCCTGCCGGGATTTTGATTGGGATTGTGTTGAATCCATAGATCAATCTGGGGGAAATCACCATGTTAACAATATTGTCTTCTACTTCTTGAACGGGGTGTCTCTCTGCATTATATAGGTCTTCTTTAAGGTTTCAGAAATGTTTTGTCATTTACAAAGTGCAAGTCTTACACATCTTTGTTAAATATTTTCTTAAATATTTCATATTTTGGTGCTATTCTAAATGTTACTGTTTATTAATGTCAATTTCTAATTTTTTGATACTATTATATAGACATGCTATTGATTTTGATATATTGACCTTGCATCCTATAAACCTGACAAGCTCACATATTAGTTCTAGTAGCTTTTGTCTAGATTCCTTCAGATTTTTTACAGAGAGGATTATGTCATCTGTGAATAAAGGCAGTTTTATTTCTTCCTTTATTACCTGCATGCGTTTTATTTACTGTTGTTTGTTGCATTGGAAAGGACCTCCGTTACAATGTTAAATAAAATGGATGAAGGTGATATCTTTGTCTTGTTCGTGACCCTAAGGAAAAATAATTCAATCTTTGACCACTAACTATGATGATAGCTATAGGTTTTCTATAGATGCCTGTGATCAGATTAAAGAAAATCTCTTCTATTCTAGTTTGCTGAGAGTTGTTCTTTTTCTTTTTTTTTTTTAATTATGAATAGGTACTGAATTTTTTCAAATTTTTTTTACATAAAAAGAGGTCATAAAACTTTTCTGTTTTGATCAGTGTGTTAGTTTCCTCAGGCCACTGTAACAAGTTACTATAAACTTGGTGGCGTCGAACAACAGAAATTTATTCTCTCCCAGTTCTGGAGGCCAGAAGTCTGAAATCAAGGTGTCGGCCGGGTGACACTCCGCCTGAAGGCTCCAGGGGAGACTCTGTTCCTTGCCTCTTCTGGCTCCTGGTGGCTGATGGCTTGTAGCCGCATCAGTCAAAAATCTCTGCCTCTGCGTTCGCGTCTCCTTCCCAGTATGTCTGTCTCTTCCTTGCTATCTCAGATCTCGTGCCTTCTTCTTATAAGGACAAGTGTTCTTATTCTACAGTCACACGTCGCTTAACAACAGGGATATGTTCTGAGAAATGCATTTCTAGGTGATCTTGTCATTATGCAAATCTCACAATGTGTAAGTGACAAACCAAAATGGCAAAGCCTGCTATGCACCTAGGCATAGTCTATTGCTCGTGGGCCACACACCTGTGCAGCATGTTACTGTACTGAACACTGTAGGCAACTGCAACGCAATGGTAAGTATTTGTGTATCTAAACATTAAAAGGTACAGCAAAAATATAGTATTATATTGCAGTCTTAAGGGACCACTATCATATATGCAGTCCATTGTTGACTGAAACATCGTGATGCAGCAGGTGACTTTATTTAGGGCCCACCCGGATAAGCCAGGATTATCTCCTCATCACAAAATCCTCAACTTGATCACATCTGTACAGCCCCTTCCTCCCGTCGTACAGGGTCTGGGGATTTGACGTGTTTGTCTTGGGGGAGCCATTTTTAGGCCTAACACAGCCAGCTACTATGATTAATTGCGATGATTGATTTTCAAATCTTGAGCAAACCTGGCACTCCTGGGACAGACTGCACTTGGTTGTGATGTATTAAATTTGCTTTTTGTGTCCATGTTCATTAGGCACGTTGGTTTGTAGATTTGTTGTAATGTCTTTGTCTGATTTTGGTGTGGAGTAATGCAGGCCTCATAAAATGGAATGGTAGGTGTTCCCTCCACTTCTATCTATTTTCTGGAGAATTTTACATAGAATTAGTTGCGGGTTTGTTTGTTTGTGTGTTTGAGATAGGTCTTGCTCTGTCGCCCAGGCCAGAGTACAGTGGTGCAGTCGTAGCTCACTATAACCTCAAACTCAAGTGATCCTCCTGCCTCAACCTCCCAAAGTGCTGGGATTACAGGCATGAGCCGCCACACCCAGCTGTTTTTTTTCCTTAAGTGTTTGGTTAAATTCATAAGTGAGGCCACCTGAGCCGGGGGTGCTCTTTGTGGGAAGGTGTTTAAGTACAAATGCAATGTCTTTAATAGACGTGGAAATCAAGTCTGTTTCTTTTTATATGAGCCTTGGTGGTTGTGTCGATATATTTATCCATTCCATCCAAGTTTTGGATTTGTTGGTGTAAAGTTGTTCATATCTCTTCCAGGAGAGTGTACATGGCATTTCCTCTTTAATTTAATTTGTGCTATTGGAAAATTTTTATCTTTTTCCCTAAGAAGTTTATTAATTTTATTGATGTTTTTAATTTTATTGATATTTTTTAATTTTATTGATATTTTGAAAGAACCAGCTTTTGGTATCACTGATTTTCTCTGTTGATTGTTTTCTCTTTTACCTACTCTTTCTTTGATCTCCTTCCTTCTGCTTATTTTGGTATTAATTTTCTCGTTTCTCTCTAGTTCCTAAATATGTAAACTTAGATCATTGATTTGAGCACTTATTTAATTTTTTAAATGTCAGCTTTTAATGCTAAGAATTTCCCTCTAAGCACTGCTTTAGGTACATCTGCACATTTTGATACATTGTAGCTTTATTTTCATTCAGTGTAAAATATTTTTCAATTTCCCTTGTTTCTTCTTTGAATGATAGGTTATTTAGAATTGTGTTATTTAATTTCCAAATATTTAGGTATTTTCCAAATACCTTTCTATGTGTTTCTAGTTTCCATTATGGTCAGGAGACAATATTTTATATTTAATTTCTCTTATATTAATTGAAACTTGTTATATGACTCAGAATATGGTCTATCTTGGTGAATGTTTCCTGGGTATTTTATAAAACAATGTGTATTGTATAGTTGTGAGGTACAGAGTTCTAGAAATGTCAACTAAGTCAAACTGGTTGACTGTTGTTCACGTCTTCCGTACCCACGTTGAGTCTCTGTCTACTTGTCAATCACTGAGAAAGGAGTGTTGAAATCCCAACTCTAACTGTGGATTTTTCTATTTATTCTTTCAGTTCTGTCATTTTTTGCTTCATACGTTTTGAAGCTTTGCTGTTTATTCCTGATTCGGAAATCTACTTTGTCTGATATTACAGGTTGAGCGTCTCTAACTCAAAAATCCAAAACCCAAATGCTCCAAAATAGGAAACTTTCTGAGTGCCAATGTGATGCCACAGGTGGAAAATTCCACACCTGACCTCATGTGACTGGTTGCAGTTAAAACACATTCAGAACTTTGTTTCATGCACAAAAGTATTAAAAAATATTATTCTGGGTTCAGGACTAGGTCTAAAAAAAGAAAAAGAAAAAACATGTAAAATTACCTTCAGGCCATGTGTACAATGTATACACGAAACAGAAATGAATTTTGTGTTCAGACTTGGGTTCCCGCCCTAAGATATCTCATTACCATTCTGCTTTCATTCTCTGTAGGTTTGCCTATTCTGGACAGTTCGTATGGACAGAATCTTACAACATGTGGTCCGGCGTGTCTGGCTTCGTTCCACTCACACGGTGTTTTCCAAGTGCGTTCATGTAGCGTGTATCAGCACTCCACCCTTCCTATTGCCAAATGATATTCCAGCGTGTAGGCAGACCACATTTTGTCCATGCACTACTTGGTGGACATTTGTTTTTTTCCCACTTTTTGGCTGTTATAAGTAACGCTGCCATGAACATTCACGTGCAGGTTTTTGTATTTTCATTGGTTTGGGGTCTATACCTAAGACTGGAAATGCTGGATCATATGGTAACTATATGTGTGTGTTTAACCTTCTGATGAACTGACCGACTGCTTCCCAAAGGTGCGGCATCGCTTTCTATTTCCCCCAGCAGTGCACGCGGGCCTGCCCTGTCCTCGAACACTTGCATCGTCTGTCTGTTTTACCATAGCCGCCCGGCGGGTGTGGAGTTTGCTTCCCTGATGGCTGATGATGCTGAGCATCCTTCCACTGCCCGTTGGCCCTTTGTGTATGCTCTTCAGAGAATTATCTTTTCAGATCCTTTGCCCGTTTTTTTTTAAAGACCGTCTCGCTCTGTCGCTCTGGCTGGAGTGCAGTGGTGTCATCATAGCTCACTTCAACCTTAAACTCTTGGGCTCGAGCGATCCTCCTGCCTCGGCCTCCCAGACTGCTAGGATTACAGGCGTGAGCTTTTGCCTATTTTTCAATTGGGTTATGTGTCTCTTAATATGGAGTCTTGGTAGCTCTTTATATATTCCAGATACAAGTCCCTTATCAGGTATGTGATTTGCAACTAAAAAAATCCTTTAAAAACATAATTCAGATGCTGTCATCCCTGTGCTTTGGAATCTTCCCACACCTCCCATGTAGCGATAAAAGCCAGTGTCCTGCAAAGCCCACCATCATCATGTCTCTGCCTAATCTACCCCTCTGCTGCTCCCTCTATCCTTTACAGCCATTTGCTTCCTTGCTGTTCTTAGAGTATGAGCTGCCTACTGCTGCCTCTGACCTTTGCTCTGGCTGTCCCCTCTGCCTGAACATCCATCCCTCTGGAAGTCCTCAGAGCTTCCTTCCTTACTTCCTTCTGGTCTCTGCTGAGATGTTACTTTCTCAGTGAGGTCTACCGTAACAATCTTATTTAAAAATTGCCCTCACCTCTACATTCCCAGTCTCTTTTTTAACCATGAGCTGTACGTTTCCTCAGTGGCCACTTATCCTCTCCTAATACACTGTCGAATTTATTTACGTGTAGTATTGATTACCTGTCTCTGCGCACTCAAATCTCCCTATAAGGGTAGGAACCTTTTACTGTTTTTTGTTCACTGCTGTATTACAAGTTCCTAGAACAGTTCCTGGCTCACAATAAATATTTTTAAATAAAATATTAATATGTTAATGAGTAAAGGATTGTAAAAATGGAGAGCTATTGGATAGTTTTGAGCCGAGGAGTGTCGTGGTCTGATTTATATTTCACGACACTGTGAACACCGTATTGACCGTAGACTGTAGTGGGGAAGTAGAGGCAAGGAGCCCCATGAGGAGAGTATTACAAGAATCTGGGCAAGAGAAGGTGTGACCTGCACCAGAGAGGGAAGAGGGAAAGTGATGAAGAGCGGTTGGATTTTGGGTGTTTTTCTGAGGCAGAGCCTGGAGGATCTTTTCAATGAGCTAGATGCGGGGTGAGAGAAATAGAGGCATCAAGAATGACTCCAGGTTTTTTAGCCTGAGCAACTGGAAGAACTGAGTTGCCATCAGCGAATAAGGAGAAGACACTGGGTGGAACTGGAGCTGTGGGTGGCGTATCAGGAGGTCAGTTTTGGGCATGTTCATTTGGGGATGTCTATTTTACTTCTATCTGGAGTTCAGGAGAGCATTCTAGGATAGAGATTGATATTCCAAATTGATATTTGGGAGTCATGGGCATTTAGAAGGTATTTAAAGCTATGAGACCAGATAAGCTACCAAGGGGACGAGTGTAGCTATTAACAGAAGAGGACTGAGCCCAGTGGCATTCCTCCGTAAAACTGGAGAAACAGATGAGGCAACTGCTGCCAGCCACTGGGCGTCGGGCAGCACGAGGCATGAGAGAAGGCAAGTTCATGAACAAACCCCACGACGGCCCAGCTCTCTGCTTCAGGAGGACCATTTCTCCACCCAGTCAAAGGGTTGGATTCGGGAAGAGCAGAGTGGTTATGCTAAGACGAGGAGGCAGAAATTGGAGCTCCATAAACCTGAAGTCGCTGCAGTCTGTGGGGTTAGACCGTGGAAGGCAGGGTGCGGTGGAGAGGGGCACCCTGTATGTCCATGACTGAATGCTGGGCTGTCATACGCAGGGTGACACTGTCCTGCACTTACGAGAGAGTGGCTGCTCCAAACTAGAGGATCAAGCAGGGCTGGAGGAGTTCTGGACTTCTGGCCCTGTTCAGGTAGAGACCACATTAACATCGCGTTAACACTCCTGGCACCCAGCAGAGACACCTGCCTCAGGAGAACGGACCACGCCCTAAAACAGGTGATGGCAAACGCTTTCTGTAGAGGGTCAAGTGTTCAATTAAACACTTGAAGTTTTGTGGACAATCTCTGCCACAGCTACTCAACTCCGCTGCTGTCATGTGAAAGCAGCCACAGACCTACATAATGAATGGGTACAGCTACGTTCCGACAAAACTTAATTCACAAAAAACAGGTGATGGGGGGATTTGGCCCACAGGTTGTAGTTTGCCAACCCCTGCCCTAGAGTAAGATGTATTCTGGACTCATTCTAGCAAATGCCCCACCAAACCACAAAAAGAGCCACAGCACAGGCAGAGTTTGAAGATTGAGTCTTGCCAAGTCAGAGGAGCTGGAGAAGACCTGAGGTTTCTAAAGATCCACACTGAATGTGAAGACAGACCTATAGAAGTTCAAGGTGATCAGCCAGTCATAGAACTGTCTGCTAGAATAAGCCTCAGTGCTTTTTCTATATCGTGTTAACCACAACATCTACTCTTCAATTAAAAATTACTAGACATACAAATAAACAGGGAAATGTGAGCCAAAGTCAAGGGGAAAAAAGCAGTCAATAGGAACTGAACAAAAGATGCCCCATATGTTGGACTTAGCGGACAAATATTTAAAGCAGTTACTACATTCTTAAAGGAAAACGTGCAGTGAATTAAAAGAAAATATGGTCTTAAAGAGCAAACCAAAAAAGAATTTCAGTGGAGAAACTGGAAATATAAAAAGAACTAAATGAAATTCTAGAACTGGAAAGTGAAATAACTGAAGCAAATAGTTTACTGGTGGCCTGACCAGGAGATTGGACCAGGCCAGTAAAGAGCCAGTAAACTTGAACACATGTCTATAGAAATTATTCACTCTGCAGAAGAGAAAAAGATTGAAGAAAAATGAACAAAGCTTCAGGGACAGGATCAAGCGACTGGACATCCATATAATCAGAATTCCCGAAAGAAAAGAGAGTTATATTGGGGTAGAAATAATTTTGATAGTATAATGACTGAAAACATCCCAGATTTGGTGAAAAATACCACTTTATAGGGATAAATGAAAGGGTAAGGTTTATTAATCTATGTTGAAGTGAAAGATATGACAATCACTCAGGAAAAGAGATGTATAAATGGAATTTTTCAAAAAGAAAATTGGAGGAAAGAAGTAGGAGACTACACGTACAATTTTTTTTTTTTTTGAGGCATGGTCTCACTCTGTCACCCAGGCTGGAGTGCAGTGCCATCATCATTGCTCACTGCGAGCTCCAACTCCTGAGCTCAAGTAATCCTCCTGCCTCAGCCTCCTGAGTAGCTGGGACTACAAGCACATGCCACCACACCTGGCTAATTTTTCTATTTTTTGTACAGATGGGGTCTCGCAGTGTTGCTCAGGCTAGTCTTGAACTCCTGGCCTCAAGCAATCCTTCCCTCTCGGCCTCCCAAAGGGCTAGAATTACAGGTGTGAGCCACTGTGCCTGGCCTTTTCTCTTTACTTTTTTTTTAACATATGATCCAATGGCTTATGTAGAAGATCCAAGAGATTCTAGAGAAAAATTATTGATATGATTAGAACTAAGAAGAGAGTTTAGCAAATTTGTTGGCTCACCCAAAGATGTGCAGGACTTTGTGGAAAAAATTAAAAAATTTTATTACAAGATAGAAGGAGGAAGATAGAAGAAAATAGAAAAAGATAGAAAAAAGAAGAAAGATAGGAGATAGAAGAAAATTTAAATAAATGAACAGCTGCATCATGTTTGTGGATGGAAAGACTCAATATTTTAAAAACTTTGTAGAGTGGAAATCTTCAAAATACACAAAAGGACACAGAGTCAGATAATGAATCCTCTCATGCCCGTCACTCAGCTTCAACAATGATCAGTTCCTGGTTCATCTCATTTTATCTGTTATCCCACCTGCTCCCAGGCATCATGTTATCATACTACACTTTATGTATTTCTCCGTATTGTCATATTATAACATTGATAGATTATAAATATTTCAGTCTATGCCTCTAGGAAATAAGGACTATTTAAAAATACATAATCACAATGGCACTATCACACTTCAAAAAAAATTAACAGTAACTTAGTAACTTCTTGGTATCCTTCCATACCGGCCAATGTTTCAATTTCCAATTGTCTCATTATTTGAATTTGTTTGAATCAGGATCCATACAAGATCCACCATGCAATTGGCTGTTATGTTGCTGAAGTGTATTAATCTATAGGTTCTCTCTTCATCCGCTTTATGTTTTTTTCTTTGACATTTATTCGTTAGCTGGGTGTGGCGGCGCCTGTAGTTGCAGCTACTCAGGAGGCTGAGGTGGGAGGATCACTTGAGCCCAGGAGTTTGAGGCTGCAGTGAGCTGTGATGATGCCACTGCATTCTAACCTGGGAACAGAGCAAGACCTGGAAGGAAGGGAGGGAGGGAGGGAGGGAGAGAGGGAGGAAAGAAAGAAAGAAAAAGGAAGGAAGGAAGGAAGGAAGGAAGGAAGGAAGGAAGGAAGATTTTGGCAGGGTTTCCCATAGTTTGGATTTTGCCACTTACATCTGTCTCATAGTGTTGTGTGCCATGTTCTTTTATCCTCTGTTTTGCCTGCTAACTGGTAGAAAACACACCAGTTTTTTAAATAGCAATTTTCCTCAAGTTAATCTACAAGTTTAATGCGATTCTGATAAAAATCCTGATTTATTTTTTCATAGTCCTTGATAAATGGGACTCTAACATTCACTCGGAAGAGTAAAGGGGCCAAGAATAGTCAAGAGAACTCTGAAAAGGAAGCTGGTGGGAGAAACTCTTCTGCAGAAACCAAGAGAGGCTCTAACTTGGAAACATTTGAAACATTGTAATGTTGGTGCAGGGAAGACAAATAGGCCAACTCAACAGAAGAAAGAGGGTCTTGGTATAAGAGTTGGCATTATAAATCAAAGAGTAAAGGATGAAGCATTCAATGAAGGAAATTGGCTATCTATAAGGAAAAAGATAGAAGTGATCCCTACCTCAAACCACACACACTCACGTGCACACATGCAAAATCTCACAATGCATTGAACACTTAGGTGTAAAAAACTGTAAAATTTCTAGAAGAAAACAGGAGAAATCATCTTTATGATATCAGGGTAGGGAAGAATATCTTGAGTCACAAATACGTACCATGAAGGGCAAGAGTAATATATATGTGTGTGTGTATATATATATATATATTTTGAGACAGAGTCTCGTTCTGTCACCCAGGCTACAGTGTAGTGAGGCCATCATAGCTTACTGCAACCTCAAACTCCTGCCTCAGCCTCCCAAGTACTGGGACTACAGGCACCTGTCAGCATGGTCAGATAATTTTTTTTTTCTATTTTTAGTAGAGATGAGCTCTCGCTCTTGCTCAGGCTGATCACAAACTCCTAACCTCAAACGATCCTCTCACCTCAGCCTCCCAGAGTGCTGGGATTACAGGAGTGAGCCACCGTGCCTGGCCAAAGAGTAATAAATTTGAAAAGATTAAAACTTAAAACTTCTGTATGACAAAAGATACTGCAAGTGAAAAGATAAGCCCCCAACACAAAACAATAGCTACTATTTATTTACGCAGGATTAGCATCCAAAATTTAAAAAGAAACTCCTAGGAATGAATAAGAGAAAGATGAACAACCCCATAGCAAAAGGGCAAAGGATCAGCAATTCATAGTATATAAACCCCTCATAGTGAATAAGTGCATAAAAATGCTCAGCCTCATTAGTAATTAGGGAAACTGTGTATTAAAATTAGGAGGCACCATTTCATCCCCCAAGGCTGGGGGAAAATTAAAATTAATGAAAATTAAGTCTGGTAAACAACGGCTAATGCTGGCAAAGATGTGGGTATGGACAACATAAGTTGCTGGTGGGAATGTAAGTTGATAAAATCATTTTGGAAAGCAAATTGAAAATTCCTCCTAAAGTCGAGGATGGGTGGAGCTTGTGTGCCACTGCCAGGTGCCCCTCTCCACCTTGCCCTTGTCTCAGGAGGCTGACATTGACAGGCTGCCTTGAGCTTGGGCTTGGGTTCTGCAGTGGGCAGCCTGGCAAGGGACCAGAGAGGAGGAAAGAGTGGTTGTATTTGGTCAGCTTGAGCCAGCTGAATTCCTCAGCAAAAGATCACTGCTTTCAAGATACCAATCTCTACACGATGGAGACGCCCTGTAGAATTAGTAGCTGGGCTTGGTGGTGCCCACCATAGTCCCAGCTACTCAGGAGGCTGAGGTAGGAGGATCGCTTGAGCCCAGGAGTTCGAGGTTGCAGTGAGCTATGATTGTGCCACTGCACTGCAGCCTGGGCAACAGAGTGAGACCCTGTCTCTAAAAAACAAATGAGCACACAAACAAAAATGGTTATGTTACGTATATTGTACCTCAATTTTAAAAACCATAATGTTAAGTGCAAAGAAGCAATTTGGCTTTAGCCACCGACTTGTTATTTCTTAAATTAAGAAAAAAATCTGAAGCAGAAGTGGCAAAATGTTGACATCGTTTAGCCCTAGCAATGTCTACATGAGCATTTGTGTATTATTTTCTGTAACTTGTTGTTTGAAATTTTTCATGAATCAAAATTAAAATAGTGCGTAGGAGAAGTGAGTCCAGCTCATGTAGACAGCTGATACAAGAAGCCTGGCTGGGAATGGAAGAGGTGGGGCCGAATCAGGGCCCCCCAGCAGAGGGAGGAAGAGAGGAGGGGGCACTCCTCCTGGAGCCCCCACTAGCCCGCTGCCCCCCGCAGCAGCTGCCCTGTGGGCGCTTCGGCGTGCCGGACCCTTCGCTGATCTCACCGCAACTCACCTCTCTCGGCAGGTGAGAAGGGATTTGTTTTTGCCACAGCTACTACTAAAAAAAACCCAAAAACAGTAGGTTTGGGATTTCAGCCCTGCTGAAGCAGGAAGGCTCTCACCTCCCTTCCCACCACCAGACCACATTTTGCCTTCTGTCTGCCAGGACCCCGCCGGAACCTGCCCTCCTGGGACCTGTCTCCCATGCCTCTGCCCTCCACCCCACCCAGGACTCCCACCCTGGGGGTGTCAGTTATTGCTCTGTGCTGGTCTGACTCGTATTCTCCTCTCCTCATCCTTTCAATGTGTGTTGTTTGCATTTTTCTCCCCACTGTTCTGCATTTCTTGAAGGCAAAGTCCGAATTTGGTGCTATCTTTTAATCTATGTAAGCCTAGAAAGGGACAATAGAGATCAAATTGCAACAAATCCCATTTCTTAAAAAAGTTTCTAAGCTCCCTCATCCCTTGATGCAATTAATTTATGGATCCCCACGGCAACTCTAGCCTCATCCTTTGTCCTGGCGGCTTTGGGGCCAGATCATATACAGACACCTTCCTTGGGAGGGAGGGAGGGCAGATTTGGTGGGTGGCACAAGGAGAGGAGGGAGAAAGTAGCACCAAGGGATCGCACTGCCCGGGCGTGGCCAGCTTCGTGCGTGTGCGACCCGTGGAGGGCACAGTGTCTCGGACTCAGCATGCTCAGGATGTACAGTGTCCGAATGCTCAGCTCTTGCCATTTTGAAATCGTTAATACTTTTTCAACAAGGGGCCCCACTTTTCATTTTACATTGGGCCCCTCAAATTATGTAGTGGGTCCTGCATCCGGGTGTCCAGCTCCGGCAGCTGATGGGAGCCAGTGCACATGAGAAAGCAGGTGTGGCTACTTGTGGCCTCTGTTTGGGGCAGGAGGCAGCTGGGTGTGCAACCGGAGCTTGGGAGAAAAGGCTCTCCCTTTGCCAGTTTCCTCTCTTTCCAGGTCAGCCTGTGAATCTCAGCCTCCATTTTCCTCCTGCTGCTCAGCCCTCAGCCCAGAGTTGGGACATCCCAATCGCATCACCTCCAACCCCTGGATCCTTCTTTGACAGCTCCACCAGACGGCTCCCTTTGCTGCTCCCCCAGCAAGATCCCGATCTTGTTTCCTTCTGCCTCTCTCTGCACTGCCTTCTCTCTCTTCCTTCTTTCCAAATTGGCTTTTTAAAAACCAGCTTTATTGAGATGTAGTTCGCATACCATACGATTCACTCATTTAAAGTGCAGCTTTTGGCCAGGCGCGGTGGCTCACGCCTGTAATCCTAGCACTCTGGGAGGCCGAGGCGGGAGGATCGCTGGAGGTCAGGAGTTCGAGACCAGCCTGAGCAAGAGTGAGACCCCGTCTCTACTAAAATAGAAAGAAATTAGCTGGACAACTAAAAATATATAGAAAAAATTAGCCGGGCATGATGATGCGTGCCTGTAGTTCCAGCTACTCGGGAGGCTGAGGCAGGAGGATGGCTTGAGCCCAGGAGTTTGAGGTTGCTGTGAGCTAGGCTGGCGCCACGGCACTCTAGCCCGGGCAACAGAGTGAGACTCTGTCTCCAAAATAAATAAATAGATAAAGTGCAGCTTTCAGTGGTTTTTAGTATATTCACAGAGTTGTGCAACCATCGCCACAAGCACTTTTCGTCCCCGCGTCTCCTCTGACTATCACCCACGGCTCCCCACCCCTCGGCCCCACGACCACCGATCATGGATTTGCCCGTTCCGGACATTTCGAATAAAGGGAATCACGCACGGTACTAGATGACCTTTTCTGTCTGGCTTCTCTCACTCAGCACAATGATTCTGAGGTTCATCCACGTTGTAGCTCGTGTCAGTGCTTCATTCCTTCTCGTGACCACACAATATCCCATGCGTGGACAGACAGGATGTCTGCCGGTCCCTCTGTTGATGGATTCAAACTAACTTTTCTCGGGAAACCTTCCCTGACTTGTTGCCACCTCACTCTCTCAGCCCTGAGCATTCCGTAAATGGGGATTCGTGGTCATTTTTTCACGTGGTCTCTGGTACTGCAGTGGGGAGCTCTGTGGAAAGAGCAGGCAGCCTTAGGCACACACCCTGTGACTCCCCTTAGTGGCTGGGTGACTTGTCCTCCTCTGGGCCTTCTTTCCTCATCTGTGAAAAGAGGATGGTTTTTCTTTCCAGGATTGTGGGAGGCGTGGCAGAGTGATCTGGCACTGGGCAGTCGGCCGTGACCCCCGCTGAGGGTGTGCAGGCAGGAACCACTTTCCCCCTTGCTCTTTCTGAGCTCAGGGGTCTTGGACGAGAGTCAGGCTGAAGGGAGAAGAAATAGAAAGGACGGAAAAAACGGATATCAGGGAATACTGGAGGCCCTAATCCAAACGATACCAGTGAAAACAATGAGACAGAGCGCCTGCAAGGCATGTATGTTTTGGGGTTGAGCGAGGAGAGGCAGGAAGAGCAGGGGTCTGGAGTCTGAAGACCCGTGTTCCCTGCCGCGTCCAGGTCATTTACTTCTGATTTATCGGGACTGGGTTCCCTCGGTTTCCTCCTCTGTAAAATGGACTATGAGTCTGCACCGAAGCTGCCCACCAGGAGGGAAGGGCTTGAGCACATGTGCACAGTGCTGCGTAAACCCTTGACCTGGCATGCTCCGCCGCGGCATGGTGTCTCTACTGCCCCAAGGCAGGCCCTGCCTGCCTAGGCCTCCAGGTGGCTGGACACCTTGTCCACTCTAGGCAGTGGCCTGGAGCCACTTCAGGCTGGGGCCCACCCTTCCCAGTGGCCTGGAGGCCTCTGGGACCCAGGGGACCTGATACTGTTCATCACTCATTCATTCATTCATCAAATTTGGCAGTACCTCTTGCAGGGCACTGTGCTGTGACCAAGACACGGAGCCCAAGAGCCATGGTGAGCTGGACACCCAGAGGCACATTCAGATACAAGGTGCTGCCTGCCCTGTGTCACTCTGTGACTCGATACACTTCCTGCCTTTCCTGCGCTGATTGAATTCGTCTGTTTATGATCTCCAGGGCTTGCTAATCTAACTCCTTGAATATGTGGCAATTTCTTTATGCTTTGCCCAGAGGATTAGCACAGTGGCAATGCCCTCAGGAGAGTCTCAAGAGATTTTTGATGAATATATAAAAACATGAACAAATGGGGGGGGGAGAAATGGTGTGTTTTGTGCCCTCTCACAGAGTTATGCCCAGAAGCAATGCAGGAGCCATAGAGCAGGCTAGGAGGGCTTCCTGGAGTAGGTGACATTTGAACTGGGTCTTGGAGGATGAGTTAGAGTTTGCCAAGCATTTATGGTCTCAGTGTAGGGAACAGCATGTGCAAAAGTATAAAAAGGCCTGAGTGATGAGAACTTCCCAATGGCTGAGTGGGAGTGAGATGGTGATGGTGGAGGGATGGACAGTGGAAGAGACAGACAGGAGGGGTGGGGCAGTGCCAGGTTTCAAACAGTATGGATAGAAAAAAGTAGATCACTCAATCTTGACACTCAAAGACAATCACTGTATACACAGTTACGTTTTTAACAGACTTTATATGTGTTCTCTTTTTAAAAACAGACTATATGTGTGGTGCTTTCTTTTTCTATGTATAGGAACTATTTGTTTTAAACAGACTTTTTCCCTTCTCTATTTTTTCAGGAAGTTAACTCTGGGGTTACGTGGGGAGAAACGTCGAGGGCAAAGAACACCTAGGTGAGAAGTTGCCGACGGAGCCACCCGGACAATGTGGGACGCCACAGGGGCGGTGGGCTGCGGAGGAGGAGCCGTGTCCCCAGGTAAAACTGTGGGCACAGGGAGACCGGTTGCGCTGTGGATGAAGAGGGAGGAGTTCACGCTGACTCACAGGTTTCTGGCTTAGGAAACAGGGTTGCTGCTGGTACTTCTAAGAGCCGGGCAAGTTTACTATGAACTGAGATGGGATCACCTTAGGTTTTCGTGGAAGTGTCCCGCGGGCAGTGGTGACGCGTACTGGTCTCTCAAGAGCCCCGTAACTGTCTGGGGCACCCGAGAGGTGCAGGCGGTTGTCCCGGGCCGGGAGCGCACCTGGGACGTCTAGATCCTAAGCCCTGATGCAAGGGACCTCCTCGGGCCAGGAGCCAGCGCTCACTACCCTCCTCTTGTAGGCGAGGGCGTGGACCTGGGGCCCAGTCGCCTCCCGGTTGGGGACAGGCGCTCGGCAGCCCTGCGTCCCCTCACTGCACTTGGGGGCCAGGGATGGAATCCTCACCCCGCCACTTCCTGCCTCGGGGACTTTGCAGAAGTTACTCTACCCCTCCTGCCTCAGTTTCCCCATCTGTACACGCTCGTCCGCGGAGGCGAGGGCGGTGTGTAACCCCCAGAGGCAGTTCCACACACTGGCACGCGGCGAGGGGGAGTGGCGCGGTCTGGGCTAGGGTAGCCCCGGCCGTACCCGCCCGACGTCGCAGCGCAGGGTCGCGGGCAGGGAGGTGAGGGGCAGGCGAGGGGCAGAGCTGCCCCAGCGGGACGGGCGGGCCCGGGCCGGCGCCGGCTCCGCGCCTGAGGACCCGACCCGCGGCCAGGCCGTCGCTCCCGGCGTACGCTGGGCCCCCGGCCGCCGTCAGAACAAAAGTGGCGGCTCAGCCCCGCGCCGCGGCGCCCCGCAGGCCAGGTCCGCACCGCGCCCGCCGCCCCACGCACGCCGGCCGCGCCTTCGGCCCTTCCGCCCGAGCGCGCTCGGCTCTTTCCGCCGCGGCCGGCGCAGGTAGAGGGGGCGGGGCGGGGGCCGTGCGTGGTGACGCCGCGGGGGGGTGACGCACCAGCGTGCCCCGCCCCCTCCCCCTCCCCGTTCAGGCTCTGGAAAGAGAAGAAAAAAAACTTTCTTTTTTTTTTAATTGAGGAATCAACAGCCGCCATCTTGTCGCGGACCCGACCGGGGCTTCGAGCGCGATCTACTCGGCCCCTCCGGTCCCGGGCCCCACAACCGCCCGCGCACCCCGCTCCGCCCGGCCGGCCCGCTCCGCCCGGCCCTCGGCGCCCGCCCCGGCGGCCCCGCTCGCCTCTCGGCTCGGCCTCCCGGAGCCCGGCGGCGGCGGCAGCGGCGGCGGCGGCGGCGGCGGCGGCGGAACGGGGGGTGGGGGGGCCGCGGCGGCGGCGGCGGCGACCCCGCTCGGCGCATTGTTTTTCC